>CALYLW010000953.1:0-185626 GCA_944989445.1 Ampullaceana balthica | reverse complement strand
TAAGATTATAGTAATAATTTTTCCTCCAATATTTTAATTCAGTTCTTGAGTTAATGGAAACATGTCACCTCACCATTTTTTGACATGAGTATGTTGTCGCATATTGTGTCTACTTATGTAATCAGATCAACTCAAATGCATGAAAACGCATATAGGGCCACACAAGTCCAGATTCTTGTTCCCTTATCATTTTCTTTTAATTTACCCTCTGTCAAGAGTGCATAGCTTTGAATAACTTGTTATTTTTTAAAGTCAAATCCTTTTCTATTAAACTTAAACCATAAGTCCTCAATCCTAAATCAAATGAATAAAAAAAGTAACATCAAAATTAATGTCTTAAAGATGTTTATGAATGGTCAGGTTGATACAGCTTAAAAATTTGATTGTAAAGTGACTTGGTTCACTGGACCATAACATTTCAAGACCTCTTATGGGGTAAAAATCCAACACCAGCCTAGGTCTGAGGCTAACTGCTGTTATGATCTTATTGTAGCACAGACCACAGGACCGAAACTTAACGGGCACCAATGATCCCTGGGACTAATTTGATGGCCAAAAGACTGCATCTCTAAATTTTACATCCATGCACATCAGCATTTAGTTTTGTTCCCGCCTAGTTATTTAATTACAAAAGAAAACCTCTTTTTGTCACAGTTTTGAGGTCCCCATGACTCACATTTTAGACTCCTTATTTAGACTTTAGAACGCATTGGGGTGATGACCTTGTTGTCTTCCTTAAAATAACTGTAACTGGGTTTTGCAACGCTCCAATTAATCTTTTATGTAAGCTTTTTGGTTGTCTATTTTGAAAGTGCTGCCACCTCTAGACTTCGCCTATACTTTTTACATCTCTCGAACGGATGTTTGTGTTATTTATTTCACTGACCTACTTTCAAAGCTGGCGGACTAAAAAAAAGTGTAGACGCATTTTTTTGTTTTGTTGGTTGCTTAGCCGCTAGCCGCGATTTCTGAGATTATTTACATAAATTCGCGCAGAGTTTGCGTTACCGGATTCTCATGTTTCACAAGCTTTCTACACTATTCGACAGTTAACGACAGTTCCCTTTGTTGAACTTCCGTTTTCTGACTGGACGAGAATGCCGTCTTGCGGTTTTAGGCGAGTTGATTATACCACAAGAAATGGCAGGAATGATGGCGTGGCTATTAAGCAAGAGACTACATCACATTCGAGTCCCCCTGACCCCCCTCCCTCCCTGCCTAGCAGTCATTAGCATCACTGCTTGAGTTTTGGTCGATACTAACTATAATTGCTAAAGGAAATAGATACTTGAGGTGGTGTGTAAAGTAATGGTTCTGAGAAACAATGCACGAGAGCCCTTTATGTGCACGATTCCCTGTGATGTTGACATCCTCTGTGTCAAACCTGTGAGGGGACAGTTATATAATTAATAATTTAGGTATGAAAGGATGTTGTTGTTTTTTTTAACCAATGATGCTGCCGTCACATTTTTAAACTCGTTAACCAAAAAAAAATCCAATATGATAGAGAAATGACAGATGGGACTTGAGATAGAATGAAGATCTGCGTATTTGAAGACTTCTAAAGATCCTACGCTATGTTGCTGTTACAGCGACTTAATGGCATAAAACACGCCGATTACCGGCGCTTTTGTTTATTTTTTTTGGAAGCGAGGTTGTTTATATTAGCTCATTAGGCAAACTTTTACATACACTCTTGAAAAGTCATTGAATGCCTGGATTATCTCAATCTGCATTGTCGTTATTTTATAACTTAAAGCGTGTGATATGTTCTGTATATTGATTCAACTTTCGTGCGTCAATCAGCTCTAGGGGCAGCAGTCATTTGTAGTATCGTGTGGCGGGGCCTGGATTTCTGTTTTGTCGATCTATCCCGCGAAGTCGTGCGCAGGTGGTCTTAAGTTCTTCTAAATTTTAATAAATATTTAGCACGATTAGTGATGGTTTATTTCGTGTTGCAATGTTTAAAAGTCTATACATCGATTTAGAGTAATTTATGGCGGGCAGATCATGATTGGTCACTTCAGTTCGTTCTTGCTTTTTCCTCGTTCCCGGGCCTATCCATCGGAATGCTGCCCCGGAAAAACGAACGTTCCGACGAGCTACAAATTATGCATGTACCGTTTCCAGCGACGCGAGTGCACAGATGAACGCATTTCTAAGATCGTTTTTTGACAGCCCCCTACAGATAACTGTCCCCCGAACACCTCGATCTGTAAGACGTAAACAGGTGGCATGCTACACTACTCTACTACCTATGAAACTTATAGCTAAAGCATATCAGTGGTGACTTAATTTAATTGTGTTATACACGGGGTATTGTCCCATACTTTTCTCATTGATAGAGACTCTAAGAAAAAAAAACTCCCCAATTTCGGTAATTTTATGTCTTGCCCCACATCGTCTGAATCACTACATAATTAAACTTTATTAAAACTTGTGTCATCCCCCCACCCCATTTCCTAACGTTATCCCAGAACGGCCATTGGCACTGATACCCCTTTGTGCAAATATCACGCAATACAGTGATGTAAACAAGTTGTTGTGTAACAAGACTTACAGCCCCCATATATTTACTGGGCCATAGTGCTATTTACGCGTGCGCGCAACTGCAGTCACATTTTTACAATCCACGTGGGTGGAGTACAAAAGTTTCAGTCTAACCCCGACCCCACCATTCACTGCTGTATCACGTTAAGTCATATTATCATGCTAATCAACTGTATTTTGGGGTGACTAAAATCAGCATATAATGGCTGTGGTTGCTATTCACCATTTACGTTGCGGTAATACACGTAGTAACATTTATGTGGACTCAAGCTTTCCTTTCAGTCGAGTTAAGCTACACGATTATTAACTACTATTAATAGTTCACCTTCAGTATCCACGGCAAATTAAAAAAAATATTTTGCGCATATCAGATGTACCACGTATCTCAGTTTGTTTTTAATTGTTTTAAGTTTTTAAATGTGCATCCCCCGTCCTTATATATGTTCCAATGCTCGTTCTATATTAACTATATAGCTTTCATACAACACCGTATTTTCAATTAAAAGCGAGTGTAAATGACCAGACACAAACACAGATCAAAGTCTAGTGTACTATTAGTAAAAGTGCGTCTAAAACACAGATCAAAGTCTAGTGTACTATTAGTAAAAGTGCGTCTATTTGGATGACAACGCCCCGGCCAAGTAAGGGACATAGCCATCGTCCACGTTTGACCTAATAATATCTTCTGCGTGGTTCCAAAAACAAATAATGCATTTGACCTTGGGATAAAAAATAACAATAACAAAAAAAATATTAAAGAGTTTATCACATTTGGTTTTAGAATTATTTAAAGTTAAAGATCAGAGCTAGAGTCTTCTGATTGTTTTCTTTTTTTTTATCTTTGACCGGAAACTGAAAACCCTAATGGCATACAATATGCAGTTACTTTTGTGTGTGTTTAAAAATAATGTTTTAATAACTTCCAGTACATCGGACTTGAATCAGGAGCATATTTCTATCTGATCAATAGTCCTTTACATGTTGACAGTCGTAAACTACTAACATAAATGGCCCCGTTTGAGTCTCATGGGAAATCAACCAGATTCAATTTAGCGTGGAAGAAACCGTTGAGGCAATTAGCCTTAATGCATTTAACACATTTAATGTTAACCATTCTCAATCAAACGCATCACATTTTTAATTTGACTTTTTTGCGCCGTCTAACAATGCTATATGAATATGAATCGAAAGTTTCCACAACAGGCGCCTTCATGCAGTGACTGTCTTAACAGCATTGACTCCCTCGGGCCCAAGGCGTTGTTGTTTTAAGAGTTCATTTCATAACGACATAATGGAAGTCCTGTATTGATTTTAGTATAAAATTTTAAATCTTACTTTTCCTCCCAACCCCCTGTTCTGGATCTTCTGACTGTGCATGCCGTCTAACCACAGCTCCCTTGTTAAATTGTTTGAGGAAACTCGTGGATTTTTTAAATATGAATATTTTGCTTTTTCTACAACCTTAAAGAACTAGACACAATTTATTTTAAAATATATTAGATGATACAATATAAAGGAAAAATACAATGACATTTATGCATACTACATTTCATTTTCTGTCAAATATTTATTTACTTTCAATATTTACTATGACGCAAAAGTTATAGTTGATTGTTTTTCAACTATAGTGTCTATTAGACTTTCCTTATGCAAAAATCTTTAAATCATTACATGAATTAATTATTTATTATTTTTATGTTCACTGTACGAATTTTTTCTCCCAATCATGGTCGTGGTAGAAATAGTCTATACCAGGATTTCTTTTTAAGCTGGAAAAGTTTCGGCATTGTTTTATATATAATATACAGACAGACATTCACATTGTAAGGGTAGCAACGTAATGCTCTCGGACAGTTTGGGGTTCTTCACTATGTGTTTAACCGGCTGAAAAATAACCAGCTTAAACCTAATGTTTTTCGCGATCCATTATTGCAATTTTTCGACAAAAGAATTCGTAAATCGAATTTTAAAGAGTTTAATATGCATATTCTTTTTGGGTTAGCCTTGCATTGTTTCCCTTCAAGTTACATTGGAAATAGAATCTGTCGAGCCAAAGAAAGTGTTCGCTATCCCGTTGATCAATAATGGCTATTTTTGTTAACCTTGCGCAAACTGGGATTCAGGGCACTGAACTGACACAAGGCATTCCATTAGTCTGCTGACTCAGGTAGACCGCAGTGTCAAAGCTGCAGGAAGTCCCCTGAGTGTTTAACATCATGACATCTGTGTCTTGTTGCTGTACAATCTAGAGTCTTCCATTGTTTATCGAAGAGTTATCCTCAACTTTTTTTTTCTTTTTTTTTAGGACAACAGCATTATATGAAATTATATTTCATCTTTCGATACTAATTAGGGATTTCTTTTTTATGAAACGATTAATAATTTTGAAAGGTCTTATTAAGACTTTCTTTCAGAGTTTACTTGATGAATAATTTTATTGTTTTGAATAAAAATTGTGAAGGTTAACTGTAACATGTTCTGAATGAGCGTAGATTTAAATACATATATAGGTTGCCAAGGTCCGTAAATCACCTTCTTAAAGCAGTGAACAATAAGGAGTAACAGCTGTGGAGGCCCCTCAAGGGCGCGAAAGAGCTAACCCCACTAACCTTGGAGTGTCAAGAATACTTTCTGTAATTGACCAAACGGGCCGTGACCAGTCACACCAAGCCCCTAATGTTATCTTGTTAAATAAAAAAGCTCAGCTGTTTTGGTTGCTTGGTGTTGTGGTTGTCTCCAGAAAAGGGAACTATGCATGCTTCAAAATGACATGTTTCAACTACAAAGCATTCCTGTTTCTCACAGGAATAGCTATTGCGAAATGATACATTGTTACCTTTTATTAATTTTTTCATATGAATAAACAAAAAGGCAAGATATCAAACTTTAGATAAGGAAAAGAAGTTTAATTTTCGTTGTCGTGGATCTATTTATATCCACTATTTATTAATGTAAGGGGGAAAACATGCGAGGTGGGCATTACAAATTTTAAAATTAATGCCATTATTACAAAGTTGTTTTGGAAAGGTTCATCTTCATGTCTGATCTTTTTAAGTTTCGCAATACATGCACATAAATTCTTGAATAATTTGTTGTGTTCCTGACATACAGGTGTAGAATATCTGACTTCCCCTGCCCCTGCATGGGTCAAACTATCTTTATTGCCTGTAACCATTAAGTTTCAAAGAAATATATAGTAGAAGCAAAACAAAATTGATTGGCAAAATAATAATAATAATAGTAAACCAACTTGTATTAATCTCTAATTTGAGATTTTTATTCAATCGCCAGGGGGATTTGAAACACAGCCAGTTCATTATTCTGACAGTTCACGACTTAGGATGCAATCGTAAGTATAGATCAAATTAATGTGTTATCCTCAAATATAGTTACTGTTCATGATTTTAAAGTGTTTGACAAAAATTGACCTTGTTAAATTTATGAAAATTACAACGTTCATTTGAAATGGGTTCATATTTCTAAACCTTTACATGTGAATTAAAAAAAAATATATATATATTATAATAAAAGAACAAAAAAAACACTAAACATAAATTTTAGGCGATTAATTAGGGTAATCTTGATTAACTTAGTCGTGTATCAATGAAACAACTCACCCTCTCGATTTGTATCTCTATCATTTTCAATATACATGTACCATTTCAAATATTGACAACAGGATGAGGTTGTATTTCCTGTTATTTGTCTATAGATTCCATGTGGACCAATTTCCTGGCATCACCTTCCATGGAGGAGATCAACAGGCGTGGTGCCTTCATTCATGTGGATATCCCAGGCCAGGAGGATGAGGCCCCAGACCTGCCAGCAGAGTGAGTACTTCACCAAAATTTTGTCAGCTTTTTTAGCAATATTCTCTTCAGCACCTTTTTTTCTTCTTTCTCTTTCTCTTTTTTATGTGATGCCTCCATGTCTGAAGTGTCAGTTTTTATTAAAGTTTTATTATTATGGTGTACTTAAAGATGTGTTAATGTAATTCCATTGGTAATTAAAACAATGGATTATGCTGGTCATAAAACCTTCAGGTTGAGATTACAAGCTTAGCTTATAATTATTTATTTATAAAGTCTTAGTTGTTTTGTTTTTTTTTGCTTGTATTGTAGGTAGTGCATTTTTTATATAGTCATTTTAAAAAAATAATGAATGCTTTTTATTTATGATATTCTTATAAGTATTTTCATTGTCCTGTATCATTACAAAATATAACTGATTTCTAATTTGTCAAAGACAAATTCACTGTGGGTTCTAGTTTGTAATTTTAAAATAAAAGCCTTGATCGGGCTAAAAGGTGGAACTGGCTATAAAAAAGTGGAGTACATGTATTTGGGAGCTAATCTGATTTAGCAATGGAACTACATGATGCTATGAGAAAAAAAAAGTGTGCTGAAATAATTTAAATTGTAAACACAATTTTTCACACCACCCCTTCCACTGCAAAAAATGTCTAAACTCTTTCCACCATTGAGTAAAAATGGTTATGAACAGCACACGCAACCGATATGTTCTTTTTTGAATGATCATTGTACCCACGATTCAAGACGTCTCTGTAATCAGTGGCTGATTAATGCTGCACTCCCACCACCACTCCATGCCATTTTTAAGTGTCTGATAATCCAGTCACATGTCAAGTATTTCTCTCAGGGGTAACTTAATTCTTTTCACCCCGGGGTTGCAGTAGCGGCAGCCGCCTACAACTGAGGCTAATTCCTTTGACGAGACGGTTGTTGTCACATCCTTCCTGAACACTCAAATATGGAACACTTGATTTTTTAAATTTTAATTTCAAATGCAGGCTTAAAGAAATAATTTTAAAAACAAAACAACAAACTATAAGAATGCAGGCTACTTGAAAAGAAGTAGGTGGGGTGCAATCTATAAAATTTTAATTGTTGATTCACTTCATAATACACTTACAAATTTACAGGGAAAAAATAATAAAACGCAAATAAGCAGGAAGCCTAGTTTGCAAAAATAAGAATGTGGGTTTTTTCAATAATATAAATTTATAATGAGTTTTAAAAAGATAATGGCAAAATACATTTTAAAATAACATTCTGGATTTTTAATGCACTATTACATTTTCAAAAGTTCTGGTTTATGCTAATCTGATTCGTGTTAAAATTATTTATCATTCATTGAAGGCTTTAGTTTTTTTAAATTTTTTATATTCAATCAATCAATAAATGTAGTTTTAGTTTTAAAAAAGAAAGAGGTTATCTAATATCTGTTTGTGTCTGTGCTGTGACAGATACCCGCCAAAGAACAAGTCCGGGTTGAACCTTTGGTAAATCCAATTCTCAAACTCTTTTTTTAATATTCTTTATTTTATCGTCTGTAGATCTTGGCAGTGAGACGAGATCTCGAAACTCTCTGCCTGGGTTGTCGTGATCGTGCTGCGTAAACTTTCGGTTGCCTAACTTTTGTAACTTTGGTTTTATATGTTTTGTACTTGTAAAAAAAAATTATATTAAAAAAGATGAAACAAAAAATGTATGTGTGGTGTGTTGCAGTAAAACTTAAACAGCTAAGAACAATAACCCTTTTAAGATGTACATGTTTCTTTTGGCTTACGTTCAAACACTACTTTTTTGGTTTGCGGGTTTTATTTCCTTTGGTTGGAGTTTTCAGATGATTTAATTAAAGTAATATGATGCATGACATTTTTTGGTAGAGTATTGTGCATGTCTAGCTTAGAATTAACTAGCCAGCCCATTTACCACAGTGTCTAAACGCCGTGCCGTTTCTCCAAGACATCGAGTTAGAGCTATAGGATCATTATTAAGAATATTGTGAATCTCTCTTTAAGTTCGCACAAAAATGTAATTGAAAAGCCGACAGATATTCTTATAAATCATCGATATCCTAATCCAGAGGCCATGAGGAAATCTTCCCTTAGGCCTTCTCTTAAGAAAAAAGAGGTTGTGGGGTGGGGAAAAACGAAAAAGAAGGAAAAAAGAAAACCGATAGCCACAAACTCCATGACACAATTTAGCCATATTACCATCTTTTTTTTAGCGGTGGGAAGGTTTCAGATCTAAGTTGTGCTGCAAAAATATATAACGAAATAAAAAATAATTCAAGTGACGTCTCAGCATTACAAACACACAGAAGTGAAATGTATTTGGTCTGCCCAAATATTGTGTTAAATAATTTACTAAGTATTTTAGATCCTGCCCCCATTTCCCAGTATTATTATTATGTTACAATATATATCTTTTTTTAAAATTTGAATGTGTGATATGTGTTCAAATATCTTTTTTTAGAGTAAACTATTTAAAAATAGACAGTCGTAAGCGAACTGTTACAATTCCAATGTGGTTGTCAATAACATGTGTGCAATTAATACTCAACTGCAAAATTCAATGAGCCAAACAAAATAATTAAGTTTATTTTGCAAATATTGTCATGTTGAGTGGGCTCGGTAATGCGATATTGAGCCATATATCACACAGGGCTCCTACGATGCTGTACTAAGTGGGGAATCGTTGTGTCGGAAGCTTGTAGACCACCAGCTCCATGCTAATGTTATGTTGTTTAAATGTCCACATGTTACATGATCAATGTGGTGTTGGCTTGCTGTCATCACTGTTGTCTTACCAGTAGTCTCTTTTTAAGTGTACTCACTCTTGGATATTAATTGTCGCTTGGAATTGTTTCCTGCTCATGTACACTGAAGTGGTCTGGATTTAACTCATTTTAATTACACGGTTTGTCGTTAGAAAGTATGTGTTCAGAGGTGTAAAGATTTCAGTCCAGACGTCAGACGTTCCAAACCCTCCTGATGGCATCCCATCCATCTCTTGTCCGACATTCGGACTCACCTTTCGTGAGAGAATAGGGCTAATAAGCCACCAGAGGACACATGGAGCTGCCTAAGCACAGGACTAATATGATGAGAGTAGTCCTCGTCGACTTTAACGGATGAACAACAAAATAGATTTTTCAATATGTAATTTTGGATTAAAGCAGCGTTATTTGGGGGGGGGGTTCAAATACCCGTATTTGAAGCTACTCTAATATGCCATTTAAGTATCTTACTCCTCTCCGAATCTTGATTCTCTTTAAGCGAATATTGGAATGTTTAACGTGATTGACTCAAAGAATGGGTGTTTTAATTTAGAGGCCTGCAGCTATTTGTTTATTTATCGTGTGCGTCACTATTTGTACCACCGTTTCAAAGCAGTCAAATTTCTTGCTTAACTTCCTTGGATGAAAAGATATCGGGTTTCTTCGTTCATGCACTTTAATGAGTTGGTTTGTAGGGCATCTTGACAACCAAATAACCTTCAAGGACACGCCGATTAACGTCGCCAGTAAACAACCCTTATTGACGAAAGCACTTTCCTAAAAAATACGTCCTTGGAGACCTATCTTGCATCACAGTCCCTATGGCATAAGAAGTATACAGATGGTGGTCAACTTGCTCCCGCTTCTACATCCCTCTCTATTCTCTATCTCATTTACCCACGGTTTTATTTTCTAATCTGGGAATGTTTTCGGTCAATAATTGCTGACAGATTCAAGAATTTACGTGTGTGTTGCCACATATGCGTTAGAATAAATCAAGATGGCCATGTCAGTTGAATTGAATCCATGGAAACTGTAACCAGTCATCCGTGAAATATAGACCCTTGACGTGATTTAATAAAATTCTACTGTTATGACAGTCTCTTGGCGATCATGTTGCCGATTACAATGGCGAGAAGTTAACTACAGCTAGTTATCAACATTAGGCTGCACTACTGCTGAGATCTTGCGTGATTTTCAGTAAATAAAAGAAATTGTTCCCTAGTGGAAACACAATTTTAGAAAACACATTTTCTTTACATTTTTTAGCAGACGTTAAGACGGTCATACAGTGACGCGTTTTGTCCAGACCTGTAAAATAATGATTAACTGTACTGAATTACTGAAGATTGAATGGCCATTGTACATTGGTTCTCAAAAATGTTATGAAAATTATTTTCATATAGATGCAAAATAAAATTTAAATTTTCGAATGGTGAACATTAAAAACTAAATAACAAAACATTATGATGATGTATTGTTTGATATATTAAATGACCCAATTTAAATTCATAAAAATTAAATACACTTAAGATTTTATGTGCCAACCAAGTTTTATAATATTTATATAAATGTAGTTTGCTTACTTTCAAAGTCAACTTGTAAATCTAATAGCGTGAAACGACGTCGAGCCTAAAGCCTAAACTCTTAAAAAGTCAACAGACTATTAAGATACATTTATAAAAAATAATCATTTTAGTATTTAAAAAAATGAAATTTGCCTATGTTACCAGATGTAAGAAACATTTGCTTATTTGTTTGTGAATATACCAGAGACTCGAAAATGGAATAATGGTCGTAAAGTATGCAATTTTTCCCTTTACGGAAGGTTATGTAAACATTTGCTTAATATTCATATTGTTTGGTAGTTATCCATTACTAAGGACAAGCAATAGAAAATGAAGAAACTAATGGGCAGTGACCAAAGTCTAAACTATTAAACATTTTTTTCCCACTAGACAACTAAAACTATGAAAATGAACTCAAATGTATTTTAATTAAATATTGAATTTATTAAGATCCAAATAATTTTACTCTGGGATGATGTAAATTGAATTTCCTCTTTCCAGAAATAAGCAAACCATCGAACAACTCTATTTGGCCGGCGGTCTCTCATTTTAGAAGAAAACATTCCTCTACTTTCTCTATTTTCCTACTTAGTCACGAAATAACTGCCCCGTTTGTTTTAGCTTCCCAGCGTTATAATCTGACCATTATTTCGTTTTTACGTTCCCTGTTGTGTGGGCACGGCGTCATTTATCTTCGCAAAAAATGAATCAAAAACTGGGATTTTTTCGTGATTGACAACTTCATTTTTATGTGGATTATTTGGAAGCTCTTTATCTTAGCATAGAGATTGATTATTTTGATTTACAATTTAATGCGGATAATTAATTTTTTTCTGAAATATTTGAAACTGTTAGTTAATAATTTTTATTTTACTGGGTGGCTGACAAACTGCTTACGCCGATATCCCACCCCCGGGTCATATTACAAATATTTCTCTTGTAAACCATGGATTTTTGTTGATCTCCAGATGTTTACATACATTGAGCAGCATCTTACACCGTATATCACCTGCATGCTTTTATGTTAATAATCTCCGGTAGTCTCTGATTAGGTCGACGCTTAACTTTAGCAGACGCTAGTTTAGTTTATTATCTTGTTTTTTTTAAACAAATATTCGCTTAGGCAAGATTATAAAGTTGCGGAAATTGTTAAAGTGTGTTGACCGAAAAGTATATTCCAACTTTGTAACATGTATTTTTTTAAAAAAACGAACTAACAAAATTTAACAACAGTTTTTTTCTTTCTTTCTATAAGTCCTTTAAGTCAGACCTTCGACATTCCCCACTGTCAGCCTTGTTGTGGCAAGAGTGGACTAGGGAAGATTCGATTTTTATTATTTGTTTATGGTGCTGGCTTCAAGCCATTTGGGGTGAGCGATGTGATGTGTGAGTTTGTTGACATTCTGTCCAGCGGCACAATAACGTTTGGAAGAGACTACTGGGAGCACGCCTCAGAAGATAATACGATTTGAAATACAGTCGAAATATCTTATCATTTGATTGTATCGTATCAACAATACCATGTTAACATTTACTATGAATCAACTTGTGCATAGGTAGCGGGAACATTTGTTTGAATTTTAACTGTGCAGTACTGTGTTGGCTCATACTAAAAAGTGTTTTGTTTTGTTTGTTTCTTTACATCTGACGGTATAGTCGGCAAAGGCCTTAAGCTCTCCGTCTTGACACAGGGCAGCTTGACTTGACGTCCTAGTACTGACTAAGAGGTCGCGGAGCTGTTAACTGACACTGATTTGTGTACGTTTCTTGAACGCTACACTCTAGCACTCTAGCGCTTAAACAAGACCAAGGCCTTCCCTCCAGCATTGTCAAATTTTGATATCTCGAGAACGTTTTCCATTAGGAATTTAATGTAATGATAACCACACAATGTGCGCAGCTTTCTTGAAAAACTGAAAGCGAGTTGGGAGTAGACAACATGATTTTAAGTTTGTATAGAAATGATAAGGAGGCAATGGTTCGACAGGCTCACGGCGACTATGATTTGGTCCGTTGCTAATGGATTAATTTACAAGGCCTTTTGACATCGTAATCAATTCAGTTTGTTTCTTTACGCCAAACTTTATGAACGTGACGCGGAACTTCTATAATAGAGTTAATCAATTGTATCGATGGATGGTGTTTCCTATATGTTGACTCTGGTATATATGGTGAAATGAGATTCTCCCGTGTGTGAGTTTATATATATATATATATATATATATATATATATATATATATATATATATATATATATATATATATATATGTATGTATATATATGTATATATATATTAGGGATGCGGAAATTAACGATTAATTTCTCGATTAATCATTAAAATTTTTAACGATTAATCGACCCACCACTTATAAATGTACTGGAAGTCAAAAAGTAAAATATTTCGACCGATAAATATAAACTAATTTCCAGACGATTACACGAACATTTTGGTTTTAAACTATTGACTGACGTGAATGTTCACAAATGTTGATAAAGATTATTGTGTCAATTGAGAGAAATTGTTTGCCTACCATGCAATGTTCCCTATAAGTCTAAGCTTCGTTGGTCAGTGTTTAAAGTAAAAAAAAACAACTCGTGTGCAAATTTGCACAACGTCCATTTTTTGTGCAATATTTTACAAAATTTGCTGCGCGGTGATTCTAAACTCCCGCGTGGCGTCGGTCAAATATCTGCGCAGCCGCGCTGTTCAAAGGGAACATTGCTACTATGGTTCTAACACTTCGCTTACATATCACCTGTAAAGTAAACATCCACTACAATATCATAAACTTCAGCTGATTCAATCTAAAGCTATGTGAATGAATGTTCAGCTCGGCTGGTTATATTGTCAATAAGACCCGCTCATCACCTGAACCAAATAATGTGAATACACTTGCCTGCGTTGTTGGTTAAAGGATGTCATATAAAGAAAACATTCCAGTGTTATTTCGATTTTCGACAAGTACATTTAATAAATGTTACTTATGTCACTATAAAAGTCATTTTTGGATTTAATCGAAATTACCGATTAATTAATCGTTAATTTTTCAAAAGTTAACGATTAAATTTAAATTAATCGTTAACAGCCCTAATATATATATATTTATATATATAGCAGCAACATTCTGGTAAGCTGACGGCGGTATCACACGGAGATTGGTCCAGAGCTCCCGACACTAGTGTGCTGCGAGACGATGTTATATTGTACCCCGTATAATTTCGTTAAGTTGTGGAAAAACACGTCAAGACAATTCAATTCCGTTAAGCTAGTGGACAGTTTCTCGCTTAAGCTGTCAGAGGCTTGCAGGGATATACATCAGCAATAGTGGGTTTATTTAATTTTACAGGTCACATGAGATGTTACAAATATCATGCAGTGCTTACTGAGACGTAAAAGCTTTCTGCCACCAGCCCCTCCCCCCATCGTTTCCATTTACATCCCGTGACCCGAAAACTTAATATGCTAGATTTTTTGCATGTTTTATATAGAGACTTTGGTACTATATGTAATTGCTCGCGTGCTATAAGAAATACAACTGATTAAAGTGTTACTAAAAGACTTTTTATTGAAAGAATTTTCAATGGAGAGAAATAAATGACGTTTAAAGGGATATAAGCTAATGAATTCTTGTGACATTTTCTTTTCATTATATTTATTTTTAATTATGAATGGTACCTAAAGTTATTAATTATAGTTAATAAATTTTCAACTTTAATTTGATAATATCTATGCCATGTCACACTTACGAATACGTATTTAAAGGTGCACTAATAGTATTAGAAAGCAGGCGAAAATTCAATTTCAGATTTTTAACTAAGATTGTTGTTTGCATCTATCCTACGTTAAGTTAAAAGGTATAGAGCTTGAAATAGCAACAACCTTAAGATCATCAACTGAGAGAGTAAAAAAGCGAGCGCCTAGACCTACACAGGCGACAAGCTGTAGATACGAGGTGCTCCGCAAAGAATAAAATATAAGTGTGTGTTACTGAACATCTACAAATTCTTTTTAATAATATTGCATTGGCGAATGTTTTAATCTTAGTGCGGCGCTTCAATCTGTCAAGGGTCTTGGCATGTCGCGGAAATCTCGTTGTAGGTCTATGTTAGGTGTTCCGCGGAAACGTAAGAGAAGTCTAGGTTTGTCGTCTGTGACAAAGGTTGTGGAGCACTGATTTAGTTAACACTTTGTTCCAGGCCAGAAATCGCCTTCCATCGATTGTGCGGGCCTTCGTGGGGGTTTCGTTTGCTTTATAGTGAGGAGAAGGAAACGATACGAGGACGCCCTTGACGTTAGAAGGTTCTGCTCTAATTTTCCTGTTCATTGTTAGCACAATGATTTATGTGATGAGAATTCAGCGTCATCACTAGCTATAACCAACAATAAGGCGTCTGTTCTGGATATTCTTTATCCACTTACGCTGCCACCGCTCTAAAGCCACTAAGCTTTCCTAATCCCTTGACAAATAGTATTTGTTGGTAAATCTCTTTTCACACTAAGCCTGTCTGTGAAAGTATACGTTCAGTCATAATCGTACTATCATTTTTCTCTTTGTCTGCTGCATGTGGTCTTTGCACTCTTAAAAAGCTCTCTAATTCTTTTGTTTCCTTTTCATCGTTCTTTTTTTTTCATTTTGGTTTCCCTGGAAGAAATGGAAATTTGTTTCCTACCGTATTTTAAAAAAAGTAAAGGAAGAACTTTTTCAATTTGCGTAGTTTCTGCCCGCAGCTTTATGAAATGAACAATTTTAAATAACCATGCTGTGCGTCAACCTTTGATCTATGGAAGAAAAGAAATACTGTGATTGACATTTTTTTTAAAAATCAATATTTTCCCTCATTTTTAGAAAATGAAATAGCAGCCATGAAATCAGTATGTAAAGGAAGCTGTTTTATTATTTTTTTAAAGGGATCATTTTTACATCAATTAAAAGTACATGCACCTATTTCATGTTGACTCATAAACCAATATACCAGAAAAACTTTCTTAAAACAGTCGCGCAGATATCTTACCGATGCCGCGCAGCAGTTTACAACTACCGCACAGCAAATTTAGTAAAATATTGCACAAAAAATGGATGCTGTGCAACTTTGCACATGCACACACGTTTTTTTTTACTTTGCACATGGACCTAAGAACTTTAGAGGGAACATTGCTTGCCTCCTTTTCTTTTCCGCCTCCCAGTCCCAATATATCTTACTCCTGAAACATAAATATTTTGATCGCTTTTATCCCCCTTCTACACCACTGAAATAATCACAATTTTAAACTACGCAAGTTCTAGCTGCCAGAAACGTTATAATAGTGTCATATGTTTTTTACTTCACAAAAGATATAACATTTACTGTTCCATGGAAATTTCAATTTTCTGAAAATTGGGAAATTTCTAATAAAGATTTAACCATTCCATTATTTTCAATGCAAATTAGGTGGTTTAGGCATTCCAGCGTAGTTTATTACATTTGTTTTGTTTCATATCTGGCTTTTATTCTTTATGTTTCCATACGTTACACACGATTCACCTGTGTGTCGTAGTCAGACCCCTCTCCCTTAAAAAAAAATAAATTAACTGGTGAGAAAAGGAAAAAAAAATTAAAGCCTTAGCGGTTTCACCGGCCTCATAGTAAAGCCAACCTGACGGCCGGGCGGGGTGAGAAGGCCACGAGACGCCTGTATTGATCACAGCTATAGCAGTTTGGGGCTGGCTTGTATCTCGTTTCTTTTTTCTTTAAGCCCCGGGACGCCACTGCAAGGGGCACCTTTTTCATTCTTTCTCCTTTTTCGTAATCGCTCACAATCTCCCCAGATGGCACACAAATCTCCGCAGATGAGAGTAAATAGGAAGGAAGTAAAGCATCTTCCGAGATGAAATTTACTAATCGATATCAACTTGGCATTGCCATTTGTCTCTATTCGTGGCAACTGACAAACATATTTGAGATTCTCTTTTTAAAAATGTTTTTTTTATGTGATAAAATGAAATGAACTATTGACTAAGCAAAAGTTGTATTTAAATTTATATATATATATATATATATATATATATATATATATATATATATATATATATATAGATATATATATATAGATATAAATTAAAATCCATTGTAAAAGTTGTCTTTTCCTCATAGCTAATGACCTATAAATAACTTGCTTTGTGACTTTGTGCTTCATGTGTTGCTCTTTCACGTATAGAGTATAAACTTTTAAATACATCTTGGCAGATGTCTTTATGAAATTTATAAAATGAATACTAACGTATCTATGTCTTCAACATTGCCGAAATACATATTACATTGGAGAATGTTGTTCTTATTACAAACGAAAAGAACCCGTATCTAGCTGTATTCGTATCTTACTTGCCCAGACCGCGCTCAATAAAGTGATATCAATAGTGCATTAATTGTGTGCCCATCTCCGCCTCCCCCCTCCTGATTACCCTCCGAAAGGTCGATGTTTCTATAGGATTTAGGACAACCACAAAAATAAAGTCTCTTCGGCTGACATGTGCATGAGAGTAACCCGTTAAACGTGAATGCTTAATCCCTTTAACGTATATATTTAAGGGATTACCTCAAGGTTGCATCCAGCCCTCTAAGGAATTGTTTATGCGAGTTTACCTCGACAGATACCTCTCTCCCCCCACCTCAAAAAACTGGTTGCGTCGACGTAAATTGTGGATACTATTCAGATGTTTACTTCTTGAGACGGGTATTTGGCCGATTCGTTACTGTGTGGGGGAAAAAAAAAGGGGGGGGGGATTGGGGAATAGCTTCATTGGATAGTGCCGAAATGACATATATGTCAGCAGTATGGAATGTACCACGTTAACTACAAACATTTATTTGACTCCTTAAGTCTCGGGAAACGGTTTTGGGCCATGTTTATAACTCCCGTCGTAAGCTTTGTACATATATACAAACCGCTGAAACCCGTTCGTCTAATGTATTGCCGATTTTGAACCAAAGGTTTGGACTGTATTGGATTACAACGTTACTGATGATCTTAAGATTAAACTGTGTATACCAGGGTATTAGCAACAATAAATAAAAACGCATTTAAATCTACTTATATATTTGATTAGTGTGCAGCAAAAACAGTGAGTAATTGTACTTCTTGAAACAAGACTTGTGTAATGATAATGTCGCTGGGATGCGAGAAGAGTAAAACATGGATTTGGCTACTCCCCAAACTCAAAATAAACATACGTTTAACACTGCCTAACCATATTCCTTGATTGCACAGTAACATTAGTCAATTTTACTTTATACTCTTAGACCCTCATGATATTATCACCAGAACATTCAATTTTGTCTCATACCAAAATAAATCTGAGATTTTCCAAGGCTTGACCATTGAGTACAAAATAAACTTTTTAATTTATTATTACAGTTTTATCATACGAGTTCTCTATTTCTGAAGAAATAAAAATATTCAATACGCATTAATAGAATGACAAACGCATAGAAGCCGGGGCGTTACTGTCATTCACTGAGACTCTTGCCGCGACTTTGCTGACAGATTTACAGGACGGCACGTTAAATCCCTTACGGAAGCATTAGACGCTCTGCAAGTAAATTGGTCTCTAATTCCATTTCTGCCATGTCTTTATGGGTTTTTTTTGGGGTCAGAACTGGTCCGAATCGAAATGGGCTGATTGCGGTACTGTAGTGAAAGTAGTAAAAGATGGCTGTTGATCTTTTCTCCTGTACGGTGTTTAAGGTTGTCATGTATGTTGTCCCCCCTTTCACTGGTGTTTATAGATATAGTCAACTTTTAAACTCACCATGTGTATGCGCTGTAAATTCCGATTTATGAAAAGTTTGAAAATGTGTGGCACCATTTTAATCAAAACTTTAAATATTTACGCGTATTTGGTAGATTAGAGCATATGAAGATAAGGATTCATCAAATTATTTTGTTGTTTTTAAAAAAAATATTTTTTAGGGTAACTCTGAGGACAACTAGTGGAATAAAATGAAAGTTGGCAACAACAGTGCCCATTATTGATTTATCGCAGATAATTGAGGCTTTCAATGCTTGGGGTGACCGAACATTCATTTGCTTGCTGCTCTCTGTATTCACATTCGCCAATTAACGCCACAAAATGGCGTTTCCCTCCGTTGTTCCCTTATCCCCCTCCCTGCGCATAATTTAAAAAGGTTAATTTTTTTCTAAAGGTATAATTTTAGACCCAATACAATTATAAAACCATGTAATCCTTACACACATACTCAAGTTATGTTTTCTTTTGTTTTCGTATACAAATTTAAATACATAATTTTTTTCCTCCAAAATATCCTCATTTTTTTTATTTTTTTTTAAACGAAATATTATTTGGGTTTTCTTCTACTCTTTTTATATTTCTCATTTCTTTAACCTGAATGCAGTCAAACCGTCTTTTTGTAATTAATTCGTATAGATGTCTTAAATTTTATGGATTAATCTAAAATGTCTATATCTGTCTTTTTTCTCTAAAACGTGAAATGAGATTTTCCTAAACCTTATAAAATAATACTAAAACGTGACTTTGAGTGTGTAAAGAAAGTCCCGTGTTAAGCTTCTTTTATAACCGCTGAAACATACAGGGTTGTTTTTTGTCGTCATAGTTACCTTCCTGGTCTAAGTGCAGGTATAGTAGTAGCGAGCATTAATGGTTGCATGGCCTTCGACCCTGTCATTTGTTTCAGATTTCATATAGGGCTATTAAACACTAGGGGCATTGTGGCGTTCATCGGGTTAGTTTGACATTATGATAAGCATTTTTTCCCAAATGGCTCTTGGTTAAGCCTCTTTTCAGTGCCACATATAAACACCATAGCAAAATTGTTGTATTTATGTGGTTTAAAATATGCACCAAGTGGTTATCAAGCGTACTTATTTTTTCAACTTAATAACACATATGCGTTCTTTTGATACATGTAGTTCCAAAAGTCGAACAGTAGTGGAGTTTGAGTCGCAAACACCAGAGTGTAGTGACTCAAATGTGAACAGAGCACTGCCCAACTAACTCATATTTTGACAGGTTAGACCATAACAGGGACTCGAACTGCCGTCATTGCAGCCAAGCCTCTGAAACAGTACTATACCTGTTAACTTCGTGTCCCGCACTAGACATAGCAGGGGAGGTTGTGGAGGCTAAAGAGTCCCACGTGAAGTCAGTGCTATATGGCACTGCTCAGCAGATGAAGCAGGTAGCCCAGGTATTAGCCAAGGCCTTAAGAGACTAAGTCTCAGGTCAAAGGAATATGTAGAAGTTCCAAAATTAAATATTTCAAATATATAACTTTTTGTCATCCGTGCTCTAGTGCTAGTTTGAGGGATTGTGAAGAGGGAGTAGATTGAAACCTTGTGAAGAAACTTGCTTCCTTCTTCCTTCATTTATGACGCATATGAGAACAAGTTTGTAACCTGTCGCTTAAAGCAAGAGACACGCCAGGTCTCATCTTTGGCTGCTCCGCAATTAAAACAGCGCCACAATCTTCCGTGTAGCAAAAAGTTCATTTAAAGAGATCCGCAGATCGATAGTGGAGAGATGCACAGCACGATCTCTGGCCATTGATCGGATTGCTGACAATTGATCGACCTTGTTCAACCGCCCTTCGTTTTTTTTTCTCTCCCTACCATGTTGTTACCATTAACACCTGCTCCCGGGAAATGTTTGTTACAGCGGAAGAGATAACTGACGCGTGGTGTAACTGCTTGACTCGATACAGCTTAGTTTCAAGGAGCTGGAAAAAAAAGGGGGGGGGGTGAGTGAGGAAGGGAAGTGATGCGACAGTTCTGTCATCTCAGAGAATTTTATTGAATCAATATTCAGATCAATGTGATAATCGTTATGAATGGCATCCTTCAGTCTGCGAAAGACTGTGGATTTATCTTATTACTTTGCAGCTCTTGGTGTCGTTGGAGAGAGGCCAATTCAATCGTTATTTACAATCATGTAAAAATGCTGTCTTTTTTAGACCCTCTCACCCCCCCCCCAAAAAAAAATAATTTAAATAACAATTAAAAACACTACAATTATGATACAACTGTTGTCAATCAAACTTAAAACGAGTTGGTTTAAAAAAAAGTAGTAATTGTTATTGATTTTTAAAATTAATTTTCAAAAGGGGCGATGTTGGTGGTGGCTTTTTGAGGGGACGAGTCTGAGTCATCGTTATTTTTTGTGGCATGTGTAATGACAAATTTTAGTCTTTTATATTTAGTTCTTCCCGACCACATGTGGGTAGGAGGGTCAAAGTTAAACAAAAATTTCACCAATTTGTGCATGGTAACTAATTATTTCTTACTATATGGCACACCGAGCAATGCTACTAATACAATATAATTTTTGTGGTGCCATTATCCGATCGCTTTAAAAAATTAATATTACTTTGAAGAATTCCCAAAAGTTGTCATTGATTTCAGCGCTTGGGATGAACTCGTTCTTTCCCCATCTTGATTGCTCCATAAAGGTTAGCACTGGTCTTCATCCTGGTCCTATGCACAAGAATGAAATATTTCTAATCGAGAAAGCCTGCCATAGAGATGAGATCATCATTTGTCAGATCACTGGAAAAGTAAAGATTAAAAGCTCAACATAATATTATTTTAATTCATATTATTTTAGATACGATGGATACATTATCATGAGGAGGCTGTCGCGGGGTGACAAGTAACAGACGAGCGTTAGCAAGCATGTAATTTGAATGAGGCAATTATAGCAAGAATTTTAAGGTCGCCCGTTGTGCAACGACACCCGAGGGTATCCAATCCAGACACACGATCAATCCTTGTCAGCTGCCCTTAAGCAGATATCGAAACTTAGAGGAAAGAAGTTCAGTTTGCTCTAACACTCTAATTAGGTCCAGAAGTGGCAGCGGATAAGAAATCATGATTTATTTTCATTATGAATTAATATTTATCGCTGGATGTTTCTGTTAGTCAAAACAGCCCTTGGTATTGATTCATGCGAAGTCACGTTAGCACTCGCCACTCTTTAAGTGGCAGGTGACAGTTGAATAGTTAAACAATAGACATACAAAAACTAGTTGCAATACATTTACGCTTAGTGCTCAAATTCTCGAGCAGTTACGGGTCATAAAATACATTGCTGGATTATAACCCAATGTTGATGGAGAGCAGATTTCAGGACGTGCATGCGATAGTTTTAACAGGAGAATGAAGTTACCAATCTGACGTTATCCTGTGTTTTTTTTTGGTTTTTTTTAAAAATCCTGACCATTTCTGTATACAGGTGTCGGTGTAGGTAAACTAAATGCACACTACTCTAAACAAAACTCTTGGTAGGCAGAAGTTGATGGAATGAAGTGAAACAATATCCTCATCGCCAAGAATGCCATGGCTATTGAACTATAACGATCTAGCTAAAAGTTCAGATTTCCTCACACCACTATACACTCTTGCTTTGCGTAGCTATGAAATCCGCCAGGTAGTCCAACAATTGAATCGATTTTTCAACAACGATGAATTCAACTGTCCAACGGGCTAAGCGATGAACTTGTCTGGCCACGTTTTGAACAGACTCCCCAAATCATTGCACGTATAATACATAACTGTTGTTGGGCGGTAGCTGGTGGTTTTGTCGTCCTGCCAAATTAAGCGACCTGTCCCGCGCATATCTCTTCCCTCCCCCACCCCCATTTCCATCCCCACCTTGACTACATATCTTTAATGCCGAGCACACGGGAGCATAAATATCCCTTATCGCTCCTCCTCAATTTCAGTCTAATCAGCAGATATTGTATAGCCAGGGTGGTTGCTCTCACTCTGCCACAAGACCGATGATATACCCCCCTGGACTGAAGAAAACCTCTTGTAAAGTACAGAGTACAGAGCCTGTGAAAGAAAACATTTTATCTTCCTCTTTAGACCTTCCATTGGTTTAGTTTCATTGAAATTGACCTTTTTATCTTATCTATTTCCATCTATTTGAGACGCTCCTTCTATAGAGAAGATTATTGGTTGCATCTTAGAATACTTAGATACTTATTTTCAAGATAAACACAGCTTAGAAATAACAAAGTATCGAAATCTTGGAAGGGACAGCTAAATTTAACCACTGCTTGCTTGTGTATCGTCTCAGGGTAGAGCTGCAGCAATTCTCTCACTACGCTTTTACAATAAAAAATTTGTCGTCACAAATAAAATTGGTGCACCGTTTTACCAATCCTTCCGTCCCCTCACTCGATTAGCAAAGATGGTTTGCAAGTTCATGAATGTTTCACATGAAGATAGGAAATATTCATAATTTATTGCAAGTCTTGTCTGCATATTTGTATTCTAGAAAATTATGGTATACCGGCTAAAAGACTCTTGTTATTTGTAGCTGTGTTGGGGGTGGTCGATGGATGGCTGGGTGTGTGTCATTATGTATTGTCTTTCTGTCATAAGTATTAGTGTTTTTTGTAGTTTTTAAAAAAAATGTATCTTATATATTTCATATGTACTTATATAACAAAATTTATAGAAATAATATATTACTTCTAGTTAAGGCACTTTCTGGAGTTTTGTTCGTTCTTTATCTAGTGTATTACACTATTATAATACCCTTTTAACTGTTTTTCATTAGCCACTGTCAACATTAAAATTTTATTAAAACTAATAACGGAGATAAAACTTGAAATTCTGATCCTGAGTTTCCGAAATTGAAGTGCCGGATCTGAAGGATTGTATCAGTCAGCAATTTCTCTCTACGATTCTTGAAGTAAGCCTTTAAATTTAACATTCCATTTAAAACTCATATTTTCGTACTATAACCAACGGTCCTTTCGATTATGTACAGAGAAGTCTATTAAGGCCTACTAAAAACTGTGATCTTTTACCACTGAACTAAACTACTATCAATTAGTTACAACTTACAATCCTGCATTTAGATGGGGTATCGCTAGATCTATCTTAGTTGTTCTTTTTTTCCCATTTCATCCACCAAAACTCAATAGTTTACCAAAACTTTACAACTGCCACTTTTCACCCGAGTGTGAAAATGTATGTCGAATATAAAATAAAAGATTAAGCCGAATAATTGGAACACATCCAACTTCTCAGGATTACAAGTTCCAGAACGTTGTTGTAAGCTGTAAGCCTAATTGTTGACTCCGCGCCCAACTTCCGCTCGTTGCTTAATCCGACTCAGGTAGTTTACCGCCTGGTGGCATTGTTGTGAATTAAGGAACGTGTTGATTGAGGACATGGGATCTAGAGTTGAATCTTGAGCACAAGCCATTGGTGGTCAAACGAGACTGCGTGCTTCGTGGGCCATTTCGATGAGCAGTTCAACAAGTCGCCACATCCATATCACTATTATCACCTGACTTAAAATAGACCAGAAGATCAGGAAATAATGGGCGTGCAAAAATTAAGCTATGCCGTGAAAAAAATTAATTAGTAATCATCTGTTTTCAAACTCCCATCGCTCTCGCTATTTACAATCCAGTAAAATTATTAAGTTGCCATAAAAAGACCCCGCTTACCTGAAATGTGGGCTCATACTTGTTTTGTTATTATAACCTCCGAAATGCTGTACACTTATTGCATTGATTCAACACGATTTAAGGAAGTAAGTGAACCATCGGCACTGGCGGTTCCCCCCCCCCTCTATCTCTCATCCTCCCTCCCTCCCTCCGCCACTCAATGCTACTCATACGTGAATTTTTGGCATTCTTTAGGAACCAAAAGTATCTTGGTGACTGCGCCGCACATGCATTTTTTTAACCCAGATTAATGATTTCCCTTTCACAACAAAAACAACTCTATCATGTTCCTTTCTCGCTCAGCTAATTTTAAGGAAATCAAGATATTTCAAATTTAAGACACCATTTTACAATAGTACCAGTACCAGAGCTATCCAAGAGTAACCAGAAAACTAAGATTCCGCACATGACTTCCTGATGTCCAAGCACGACTGTTAAATAGAAAGAAAAAACGAAAGTCTGTAAAAAAAAATGCAACCGTTATTCACGTGACGTAGCCTGTTTGTGGAAGAAAAAAAGAAAGGAGGATGCTAAATGTCAATTGTGTAAGACATGAAATTCAATCCTAGGTGAACGCGGGGTGGAGCCCCTTCCCGTTTTTTTCCAGTCTTTAGTCTAGAAAGTCCTGAACGAAGAGTGTCTTGAGATTAAACGGAACTGCTCTTCACATTGAATTAATCGGCTCTCACTCTAATGGAGCCGCTTAGGTTCGCACGTGACTGATGGCCACGTGTCTCCAGATCGTGGAGGTCGCTTGGAGGCAATGTTTCCCAAGGTATGCGCTTGGTCACTCACTTTATAGGAGTTTCACTCGAAACGTCAGTGTGGGGTTGGAGGGGGAATATCACAGGAGCACTTAAACAATGAAACACTTTTATCTACAGTACTAATTTCAAACGCACTCAAGGAAAGTAATTTCATTTTGAAAAATCTAAGACGAATTTTATTCAAGAACCCTTCTGAGATTATTGCTTGCAAAGTTTTTTACAAGATCTTTATTGATTTTAGAATTGCGAAATACAAACACACGTTATTTATGTTAAGAGAATGTAATACTGAAATAAAGCTGACCGTTCAGTCTTCAGTTGTAATCATATGCTTTTAATATACCAGGGCCAAGAGCAAATTCAATCGTACATATTTACCTGGGCCATCCATGATCAAATTAAGTCCATATGGTTGTAAGTTTTATTGTAGGAGAACCTTGCCTTGAAAAGAGACGAAACAACTGGAATAGATAACAATGTGAACTGCTAACTCAAACAAATGTTTGGCAAGGTTTGAGTTTAAGTAATTTTTTTTATTAACCACGTTTTATTACCACGTTTTTATTAACTCGCTTTCGTTGGGCATTGTTTGCTGGTTTGTCCAAGATTTTTTCAAATCTGCCAACGTAAAATTGAACCACTTCTGATCGTCCTAGAGATCTGAAAATTTTACCACAGATAGATCTTGGATGACAATGCATTGTATCAAAATTTCAGATCGATCGAATGTACCGTTATTATATTATTGAACTTTTTAGTTTATCTATAGTCTATATATAAGAATCTGTACCGTCTGCTTTTGTTGACATCCGTGAGTTCGCCCCGTGACCACATCACAATGTTTTTAAAACGTTGGGTGGGCGCTTGTGAGGTGTTTGGTAAAATAAATAGAGGTAAAATAATAAGTAAAATGTAAAAAAAAATGTTTAAAGGACACGCTTTTATTTACAAACATTTACAGACTGAAACGCGCTGATCTCCTCTTCCCTTGATGTAAACACGGGAATTCGGTAAACCAGGGCTGGTGTGAAACCAGTGAGCCGTGGAGGTCAACTCTAGCAGACGACTATACATTCTAAAAATAGTGATAAATAGAGATACACTAAAAATTGATTAATTTAATTACGGTACATTCGATCGATATGAAATTTTGATACAATGCATTGTCATCCAAGATCTATCTGTGGTAAAATTTTGAGATCTCTAGGACCATCAGAAGTGGTTTAATTTTACGTTACAAGATTTGAAGGAAGGGTGGATGGATACAACATACAAACATTGTGACTTAAATAAAAGCGTGTAAAAATATTTTTAAAAACCAGGTTGTTATAAGTGGACTAAAAAGAATAAAATAAATAGAAGTAAAAAAAAAGATTTTTAAAAACCACGTTTTTATTAGCGGACTTAAAAGAAGAAAATAATTTAAAACTTATAAGTTCAAGTACTTTCATTTAAATATGACTAAAAACGTGGGGCAGGGTGTTTGGTATAAAAATTAAAGATTTCTAATTTATAAGGCAAAAGAGAGATCTAGATCTATAAGTGAGAGAATGAGTGAACCGCATATGTAAACCTCATAAGCGCCCGCCCCACGTTTTTAGTCATATTAAATGACAGTACTTGAACTAATAAGTTTTAAAATTATTTTCTTCTTTTTAGTCCGCTAATAAAAACGTGGTTTTTAAAAATCTTTTTTTAAACATCTATTTATTTATATATAGTATATAGCGTTAAAGATTGAGCTGGATCAAATATGATGCAGAAACGCACCGAAAGCACCATACTTATCGTCGTGTTGGGAAGTTACAAACTTGTTGTTAAACAAGCGCGTCCTTGTACTTGGCCCAATTACCCCTCACCAACTCAACCCCTCCCCCTTTTTTGCCCTAGCCAGGTGACCTTTTGGTGGGGCTTGGGTTGGGGGGGTGGTGGTGGATTTATTTACGACCTGTTATTACCCGAAACAGAAGGCCATGTGATGACGAAAATATAATGGTATGGTTTAGTTAAATAAAGCCGGACCATCATCCAAATAACAAGCATGCTGGTAGTATGGTTGTCGGGGCCTAATGGCGGCGCATTATGGTCATTGTCTATGACTGAGGTTTGTGAAAGTTTCGAATTTACAACAGCATCCGCCCTGTTACTGTGTTAGCGACCATCCACTGTCTCTTTGACACCGGCTTGGGGGCGTAAAAATAGCCATGTGGTTATCAGTGAAACAGCATATTACGCCAAGGTTAAACAAGCGTTGATGTAAACACGCTGACGTGGGTATAATTGTTTAAACTCAGCCAGTGCGTGCTTGGAATGACGTGGCAAGTTGGACCCCCAAAAATGCGAGGCCGTTTTTACATTAGACAGACCGCTTGCACCGTTCTGCATTTTGTGGTTTGTTTAATTTAATTTTTTTTAAATCATTGGAATCGCTTGCGTAAACCTTTGATGTTGTTCGTTACTTACGGTCCAATGACTGTCATCCGAACCTCCAAAAAGTCAATATGCTGACTGGCCAAGCATGTGCGATCTGTTCTGGAATGAGACACCATGGAAGTAGCAACGCACGGATATGCAGATGTAATTGCTTCTGCAAGGTTTCACATTATTCGATCCATGAGCCGACCACATTTAAGAATGAGGGCAAGAGGCGATGTACGTATACTGAGAAGTAGAGCGAATTTCGGTTGGTTCTCTTTAAAATAATGGGGTATTTTGGTGAGATGCAAATGGGGTGCATGGATTTAATTGCTGCGTGGCGCTACTTTCAAAATAGGTTAAGAACCCCCGAAAAGGAGAATGGAATTTCGTGTCAGGTGTAGCTGTTGCCTATTTGTTTCCCTGGCTGGTGGCTGGTGTGTTTTCATGCCTTCTTCTATGTTTCCGCTTACATGAGCTTTTAACCCTCAAAACTTCACGCAGTGGCTCAAGACCGAAATTAAAACCTGATTTGAAGGGTGAATGCATTTTAATGAATCTCGCGGCCAAGTTCAAGGTGAACTTAACTATCTCTTTTTAAACAACATGCGACCTTCCTCCCTACCCCCCTATAAAACAAACATTTGTTGATCTCTCTGCGAGACACATTTCTTGGATTGTTTTAAAACCACGGTGTATTTAATTAGTCATAGTTAACGCAGTCCTAAATTATAACCAATATTCACTGCTTTAGAAAATGTTAAAGTAGAAATGTAAGAGAGACCCAGTAAGGGGGATAAAGCATGCGGGTGTCTACTTCTTGGCATCTGATTGTCACAACTTGGCAGTGATGTCTGCGTCGCAGTACGAAATCACAAGGGGTGGGATATGAACTCAGTTTTTCCTCTATGAGATGAGTAGCCATCCAAGGTTAACGGCTGGCGTCTATTTCTATTTCTAAATATTTTTTGTGATATTTTGATCCATCTAGCTACATAATTAATAGCAAAATACAACTTAACTTGTAACTTTACCCATGTTGATTTGGCTTGGACTTTTTGAAAATAAAGCAGGATCTTTTATTATTTTTTAATGACGGATTGTTCTTTTTTTTAATCAAATGAAATCAAAATGAATAAAATAATAAATAGAGGTAAAAAAAGATTTTTAAAAACCACGTTTTTAAAAGTGGACTAAAAAGAAGAAAATAATTTAAAACTTATAAGTCATCAACCCACAAAGTGCAAATAATGATTGATATCAGCTATTTATGAAAACAACCCCAGTGGGAGATTTCATTGTGTTTGATCAGAGCCTCATCTTCTCGCCCTAAGCTTGATACGAAACAAAAATAATAAACAAACAAAAAAAGAACGATCGTCATTCACTGGATATTATCATTTTTACAGTTTTTACATAAAATGTAAATATAATATGTTGAAATTAAATGTAACTCTTTAAAAAAACGGCAATTGAGATGCCACTTCACAAGGAATCCGACTATTGCTGAGCTGGTGTGGTGACATTATGTGAAGAGGTCATGTAAAGGGATGGTTCTCGATTTGGGTCACAGTGTATTTCTTGAGGGGCACAACAACGATTAATTAAAAAGGAACAGTTTAAGACACTGCGTGCACAAGGGAAGTAAACTTGTAGTAGACCACGAGTTAAAAAAGAAAAGGAGGAAGAGGTTGAGAAACGGCTATTTTAATTATAAACATTATTTGACTTGTCCGTGGGAACCCCAGTTTACAAAATGTTATTCTTACCCAGTGGTTAAGCTATAGCTACTATACACTAGCTGATCGTTTGTAAATGTTCAATTACTTTCTCCCACTAAGACTAAGATTTGAAATTCATCACAAGTCTAATTTTGTTACAGACATGAACAAATGAAAGCGTATCGAATTCCCCCTGTACAAAAGAAAGTGTGTTCAAAAGGGCATCGTTTTGATTAAGCCATTTAAATTATTTTTTTTAATTACAAAATTACAGTTTTTTATACCTTCATTTGCTGGAGCGATCATTAAAAATAACTACGGAGACCTTTTTCAAAGTAGCGTTCTAAGGCAGTAATAATTGCTGAGACGTCATTTTCTTTGTTTAAATATGGCAGTCGACGGGAAGTTGTCACCCGAAGACTCGCTCAGCCCAGTTCCAACTAGCCACAGCCGTCGGACGTATATTTTAATAACATTACCCTAAAACTTTGCCCGCCCCCGGGATTCATAATTTGCGTGTGTGTGATTGTGAAGTGTGGACTCGCTGAACCTGTGTCCGAAACACAACTTCAACTTTATTTATTTTGATTGCTTTTTGTATTACCGTTAACTCTGTGGCCATGCATGCAAGAATACTACAAAATGACGCTCTTGTTGCCATCGACTAGGTCTTCGCGTTCTGAGTTTGTGTATAGGAGCAAGATGGTTCTCAAGCCAATGGGAATGCGTTCATTTGCGTGAATCTTTTAAAACAATAATTTTCATTACACAGCAAATATTTTTGCAGATCTTATAGAATCGTATAGCATTTGAAGAAATTGGTTTATATCCCGATAAGTAGTGTTTCCTCTCACGAAATAAGAACGCGTACCGTAACGCGAGAGTCACTGCTTTGCCCAAAGAGTATATTTTAGAGTGGGCCTGCACTTAACTCCCGACCAGCCTAATCAATAAGCGCAACTGGCACCCATTTCCTAGCCGTAGTACATCAGACTTGGGAATTTGACGAATAAGGCGGGATGGATTCGAGGGCCTGGATCAGAGGGTAAGGGGTGGGAAGGGGGTCGTATCAACAGTAATTTATTTGTTGATCACAGCCAGAGTTGTGTGCAGAATGCACCGGTCTTTTGTGCAGGCATAGTGTCCGAAGATGACACCTTGAACTATGAACATTGGATAATGTCTCTTATATATAATTATGATTAATAATAAATATTTACTTGTTTTAAGTAAGGCGGGGGGGGGGCATTTAGGTAACTGAATAATAAACTCAAATAACAGGTAGACTAAATGTCATTTATGATTGTCGGAGTATATATAATATGTTTATCAAAATTTGTCTTTCAACTTTAAAAGACGCATGAAATAGCATCTTAGTCGTACGCCCTCAATCTCTAGTAGATGTTTAACACGGGAGAAACAGTTACTTCTTCCAATATTACCGTTTAGTTTAATATCAAAAGCGAATTAGGGTCCGGAGGTCATTATATTGGTGTGCTATTGAATGTTTGACGTCATCAAGTGAGTTCATGTATAATAAAAAGGGATTTTACAGAGCTTTCTAACTGTTTGAGAATCTCTGATTAGTATGTTAAAGTAGTGGATCGTGTGGAGAGTAAGGTGTCTGCAATGAAAATGGAGTTTGTGGTGTTGTCTGGGATGTGTGTGTGTGTGTGCGCGCCCAGGAGGGTGAATGGGCGAGCTTCGATAAAGAAGAAATATGTCCATCGAGGCAATGTCCGACTGTACAGAGCAAGTAAACATTCAAGGGGAAATGATAAGACGCATTCACTTAGATTACATTACTCATAACTTGTTTACACACGGCGGGCTGTGTGCTTTTTTTTTATTATGAGAATGAAAGGCCTGGCTACGCAAACCATAGTGTAATCATTATTTTACAAGGGTTTTTTTTTAAGGGAATGACCAATGAATGACGTAAACACATATCGATGCATATGAGTTATAGGCACTGTGAGCTAAACGAAAAATCTTTGTTTTATTTCCTAACAGTCTAAAATTGCATAAACTATTTTTCTACATTGCAAGCTTCCTGAATTATATTTTTTTAAAAACACAAATTATGAATGAAGTTTAATAAGAAATTGAAAGCAGTATTAACTAAAAAATATTGTGTATCATAAATACGGATTTTTTAGTCATAGTGTTCTGATGTCTGTGTAGAATGAATACCGCACTAAACAGTTCCACGTTTGATTAGTTTTCCTGTAACGAGTTGGCTCGCCGGATGGTCAATTTAATTAATCTGTGATATTTGCTTCCGTATAGAAAGACATAAAGGTGATTGAAATTCGACCATGCGACCAAATTGCTATGACTTTTTCCCCCATCACAAGTTTGGACCACATGTATGTCCGAGGCTTCCCCCAACAGTTGTTCATAATTGAAACACTAGGAAATTATTGTTAAAATTTGCACTAAGCGCTTAATGGGTTGGATGCCACCTAACGATGTCCCTAGATTTGATTGGTGCAATAACTCCTAACATTAGTTTTAGTGGTCTGAAGTTTGTTTTAGCCTCCCCCGTATGGCTTCACCAACATAACTAAACAGTAACAGCCTTTATTTTAATATAATTCCCATTACAGTGACTATGAACAAATCTTTAATTGGTTTCAAATTCAACACTGCACTTTTTATAATACATAGTTTACAAAGAAACGAAAGGTTTGCATTTTGTCTAATGAAATGTATATATATATATATAAGGGATGACTCATTCATTAACTGGTTTGTTGCTAAGCTGAATTATATGTAACTTTTTTATGGTGCTAAGATATTGTTGAATTTCTAAGCTACCTTTAGTTCTAGCTTGTGTGAAGCTGCAGAATTAAGACAAATAAATATGTATTGTCAGCATCTATTTAATGTCAACTGAATCTTTTTAGGAACTGAAGATAAATCTAAGATGCATTGCTAAACCATTAACATTGAAAACATGTTCCTTTTTGCTAACGATGCAGTTGTTAATGCATTAAAACCCACGTTGCTAACAATACAAGGGCAATGCACAAACAAAGAGTCCAGAGGGGTTCATTTATTGATAGTAGAATACCCTGAAGCAACGTTCATTTAGTCATGATGTGTGTTTTAGTCTTAGTGTGTGTTTCTAACCCTTCCGGTTAGCATGCATACACATTGCATAGGTATAAATGGTATAGCACGGTGGTCTCAAACCTTTGGAAATCAGAGTGACATTTGTTGTGAATTGATGTTACAATAAAGAGAATTATCTTTTAAGCAAACAAGCTGCCATTGTTTTCTTTTCCACTTGTGTGGGATCACCTCACTCCGACCTCCATTAATTCCTTCATATTATTTTAGCCTACACCATTGAAAAGCAGAAGAATTGTACAGTGCATATTTTTAATCTATACTGAAATTAGATCAAATTTGAAAATGTATAAAAATTAAATGCAAGCGCAATTCAGTAAAATTGTCACTCCGAAGGTCATAGGTTGGAGAATCCTGGTGTGTAACATGACTTTGTTAAATGGATATATTATGTCCTTTAAATATGTCACTAAATGGAATAAATCTCAATGTTTAGTGTTGTATGATTCCATTGCTATATACAACTTTCAAAGATGCTATTTGCATTGATGGAAATGATTTCATTTATAAATGAAAATGTACATTGTTCTCATACAGTTATGTTATTTAAATTGGCCTTTTAAGTATTATATCAGTGATGGACTTCTGTATATTTCCACAGCTACACATTCCCTACCATGCAGAGTCTTGGCGAGGACCTTGTGTGTGTTCTGGATCAACTGGAGTAAGTCTCTTTTTTATACTCTTAAAATTTATTTTGGTCTACACATTTATGTTGTTTTTATTTTTTCAAAAAAAATAAAGTGTGTACATTATCATAAGGTGATTGATTTATTTAAAAATGCTTTTGGAGAATATTAAAAATTGAGAAGAGTAAAACCTTTAGTTATACTAGTGGGTAGAGCAAATTAGCAATACTGTATTACATAGGGCAATTAATACTAGCTTGGAAATATAACACAAAGATAATCTAATACAAGCGTCAGATAAACATATGGGTAAAAACACTTTTCTTATTCCGTATGCAAGAACAAACACATACAAATTATCATTCTTCCCGACTGGAATTCGGTTGTGGAATGAGTTGCCTGATCAAACCAGGAATAACCAACATTCTATCAACATTTAAAATGCTAGTAAAAATGCCAGTCTAGACATTAACTATGGATAAGCAATAATTTTGTGTATAGAAGGAGCATCAGTAATTGATAAGATCAGATATAGAAAAAGTTGTGGACCATGATGTAGTATTGATCTCCATTTCACGCTGCCGTCTTTGGGAGTGTTACAACAAAAATCTATTTTTGTTTAACCTGAGACAGTACATGTGACCTTGAGGCTGTGGGTTACCCTCTATGTTATTTATTGATATGTCCCTAACTAAACTATAAATTGTGCTGTACACTTGAAGGACAAGTGGCAAGATGCCAGTTACCAACCTCATATGCACTTGATTTGATATGGGAATCATTGATATCTTTTTGCTCAAGTCCCCACCCCCATATTTGTTTATTTTTTATTAGTTGGTATCATGAGAAATTTATTGTGTTTGGATGAGAAGTATAATTAAACAGTTTTGAGTTATTTTATTTCTAAATTCATTATGGTATCTAATGTTTATAATAAAATTTTAAAAACTCTGACACCCTGGTAAAAATTGATACCATTGCATGCTTGGATATATTATTTATTTTGATCTTGAAAGTGTATGCAACATAGTGGTAGCATTCTAAACAAAAAGAATAAGAAAAAAGGAGAAAAAAACACTGGAAGGGGGAAGGGGCCCTTCAGGACCATTAAAAACATTATTTTTATAAAAAGAAATGATAAAGGTTTGGTGTAAAAAATGTACTTGAAATGACCTGCCAAAAGATGTGGGTTGAAATAAGAAGGGAATTCAGAAATTGATGCACTAAGCAATGTTGATCTTCCTATTTACCAATGGTACTTGACAAAATATGCATTCACCTATAGTAGTAATAGTATATCAGCTCTTGGTTATATTGTGGAAGATATTTCAAAGTTACATTTTCATCTAAAGTCATCAAATTGTTCTTTTTGTTTTTAGATTAATTTTTTTTTATTACCCTAATGAAAACACTAACAAATAAGTACTTGTCAGATATTTATGAGACTGAGTACACTAGAAAATGGAGGCTAAGCATGCTAATGATAAAAAGCTTCACAATCACTTGCCTTTTACTATAATTTTTTCAATTGCTTTCAAAAAAAGTGTTAATTTGTTTTTTTGTTGTTTTTTATCATTTAAACAATTCTCCAGTCCAGATTAGGTGTTAAATGTCAATGCTCCATTTGAAAAGTTTTGGTCGGCTGCTCCATGTAAAATAGATAATTGTAGGATTTTTTTTTAGCCATATGGAAAACATGTGGGCACCAAAGCTAGAAGCTCAAAATGGATGAACATTGTAAGCTATTGTTCATAAATGAGTCAAAGTGTAGACAGTAAAAAGAGGCCTTGCAATTAAAAAATACCCCATACCCTTACCCAACCCAGTATGATACTGTGATTATACAGTAACATTCCGATAATCCGGCACGTTCGGGACCGGCTCGGTGCTGGACTATCGAAAATTCCGGTCTATCGGGCGGTGCCCCTTCTTTTTAGTGTAGGCTTTGCAGTAAAACAAATGTACTTTGTTTTTTTAACTACATACATACATAAATCGTAATTCTAAGAAAAATTAGGTTAATAATTAAACTAGAAATACAGTATGCAAATACAACCAAGTTTATTTTACGTTTGATGATTTCTAGTTTCTGATTGAGAGTCAGTTTTACGTGTTTTCGTTTCTCTCCTTTTGAACTCGAAGGCTTAGGTTTTGAAAACATGGTCACTGTACAGTTAGAACGAAACTCACTTTGTTTATAAACAGTTTCAAAATTTACGTACGTCACTACAGATGTATTGTATTACAGTAGAGAGTACTGAGACACAGTTTACTGCGATGTGAAAGGACACAAAACAACAACCGACAAAAAAATGGCGAGACGCTTCGTGACTGATTATCTGTGCTGCACTGCACCTGTATTTGTTGTGACAGCTGAGACTTGCCGGCCGCTAATTGTTTCCGAACAATACCGAGCGCTACCCCGAACTATCCCGAAAACTTCCGAATAGCTCTCAAGCGTTTTTATTTGCTTTAAAGTTTAAAGACACACTTTTTGAGAAAACCACATTTTTTACAATTTTCGGAGCGATGCCGGACTATCGGGCATTCCGGATTGTTGGATGCCGGATTATCGGACTTTTACTGTACTTGGTTGGAAAAGCTGAAAGTATTCTAATGAATTGTATCCATTTATTGTGATGTATTATCTTGTGAGGCTTATTTTGTTGTCTACTTAACAGTGTCAAGCAAGTTATTTGTGTGGGGGAAGGTGCGGGAGCCAACATTGCAGCCAGATTTGCTGTAAGTCAAGTTTTCAAATTCAAATAAAATAGTTCTTGGAATTGGTTTTGGTATTCATTTAATTTTTTTTTAATGTTGGTGGGGTTCTATTATTTATACAAATTTTGCATAGTTATAAGTTTTTTGTTTTATTTTAAAAATATTTTTGTTACACCTGTTACATGTAATTATGAATTACAAAGGCTGATAATTATCTTTCGAAAAATAATATTTTATGCACATACAATAATAACTGTGTATCTTTAAACTCTTTTACTTTAGGCTCTTAATATGATTTACGTCTTTATTTCTACACCAGATGGCTCAGCCGGAAAGAGTATTGGGCTGTGTACTCATTCACTGTACAGGAACCACTGCAGGAGTCATGGAATCTCTCAAAGACAAGGTAAATAATACAAATTTATATACAGTGGACCCCCGGGATACGGCGTCCCCATGAACTTCCAAAATTCAAATTTGGCGTTCGGCGCGCGTAGGACTGTGCGAGTTCACTCGCCTAGCATCACACCCATACATCACTATATGCGTCACTGCATACGTCACTAAGATGCTGGTCTGCTATTGGCTGCTGCCTCTCTCTCTCTCTCTCTCTTTGTTAATCTTGCGCTCAGTTCAGAATCTCACGTATGTTTCGTAAAGACTTGATCTCGTGTGAGTGCTTACGATATCGCATTTTTGTGTGAATTACTAGCTTAATTCGGACTTAATTCATTAACCATGGGTCCCAAGATTGCTGGTTATGCTAAAAGGAAAAGTAAGAAGATGATTACTAATACATGTACTATGGAAACGAAGCTAGAGATAATAAAGAAATACGAAGAAGGCATGCGCATCGTAACCCTCGCTAGTGTATATGGCCGTAGTGTTTTTACCTGGGATTTTTCACGCATTAGCTAGTTCTATTCCCCACCATACAACGATTTTCACCATAGGATACCAACTCCAGAACAGATTAATGTCGTATGGCGGGGTACTACTGTAATTAATTTTTAATTTTTAAAAAATGTATAATTGAAATAAAAATATATGAAAAACAAAATGCTTGATATGACCTGTCGAAGTTGAAATGACAGTGAAATTGTTATTTTAATTTAAACTATTGAGGAGATGAAGAGATTTCCACATGTACATTCCCATACATCATGTGCCTGTGTGGAATATATCCTAAATTTTCAATGTTCTCTTTTCTTCAGGTGATGAACTGGAAGTTGGAACAGATTGGCATGAATCCTTCTACAGAGGCCTACCTCTGCCTCCATCGTTTTGGATCTGTAAGTCTGTCTAAAACTAACCCTTCTCTAGATTTTGATTTTTGGCATCTGAATTATTTTATACTGGTTCCCTGTGATCCTCAACTCCCATAGATTTAAAAGAATTCAAATCTGTTGGTTGTATGCTCTCCACTATTATTTGAAGTATGTTGTAATTTAAATGTTATTTCAGAATTTGAATTTTTATAGACAGGGACTGAATTTGAATGACTTTTCCCTCAACACAGCCATGGCTGCTGCTATATCAATACTATTTTAAGTTTTCAATTTTAACTTCAACTATATTTAGATACAGTGTGCCTGAAACGATGACTGTTTGCAGCTGTTATCTTAAGTTGCTGTCTCCTTTCATCTTATTATTTTAAATATTATTTATGTAGAAATACCAATTATCAAAAAGAAAATAAGTAAATGAATTATTTATTTTTTATAGTCTCTATGTATTAAATGTGCAAATAGGATGGAAGATCGATGGTTGCAAAAACAAGGTTGAAGAATACTCTTGTCCGAAGTATTTGTTTACCTGCAGATCAGGCATTTCGTTATGCCACACTATTGGTATTCCCCTTGAACTTTGAGGTTTACAATCGTTCTATTGTTTTACTAACCACATCCCATAATTTAGACCTAAGTAAATACTATACAGGGACTTGTTATCTCAAGTTTTCCTTAGGTGAAGAAAATCTATCTCAAGATATTGACAAAGATTTGACAAATATTTATAACTAATTTAGAAAGACATTCTTTGAACATAATATGCATTCAGCAATACACCATTTCTCTGAATACAATTCACTTTCGTCTCTGGCATGTGTCATATGAACACCCTGAAGATGAATTATGTGCATTTTGCCTCCTTGCTTATTTCTGTTTGTAAATCACCTATCAGCCTGAGTATCATGTTCTGGAAAAAGACATTTAAAATAATTATCCTACACTTTTTAACTAACATGACTTACTCCAGCTCAAAGTTAAAGTTTAATCTCACTCTTACTTTCTCTCTCTCACTCCTCTCTGTTTCTAGCAAAGACTTTTTCATCATTAGCATCAGATCCAGCGGCCATTAAATTGCATACGTGCCTTCATTCATGGTGAAGTATTTATATACTTTCTGCAGCGGTTCTCTGTTTGTATATAGGGTGCAGGTGTAGTCTGGTATTTTTGTTGGTAGATACGGCATAAGTCTCAAAGTGCTCAGCAGTGGTAAAGGTTATGTACTACTGTCTCATCTCATTGTTTACAGTGAGCTCACATTGGTGACTTGTCGGGTTTCACGTCATTGAGGTGGGGTTCAGAGTTTCTTAAAATGTATATTGTTTATTTCCTAATGCATAGGCATAATTATAATATAATTTGTTTGTACTCATAACCATTGTTTGCTAAAACTTTTTTAAAATTAATAAATTCTGAAAATACTAACACACAACGAAGTACTAGTCCAGTACGTTTTGACTAACATTTTTGGTTTGAAAATATTGAAGTTTTCTTGGTTAATTTTTAATTTTTTCTAAAGAAAATATAAGTATTCTACATAATTTGTAACTGTTGGTAAGGATTTGATTAATTTGAATAAATCAATTGAAGGTATCAGTTTGTCAGTACAAGTAAGTTTTATTTAAAAGTGCATATAGTTATATCACTTTTGTTTGTTTGTAGGTTTTAGTTTATGTAAATTGAAAATAACTAAACTTTTGAGTGATAGTTAGGCTGGTATTAAACTTGTTTTTTCAAGTCATGGACTTTCCTAATATAAAACATTAGTGTTTTTAAGCTTGATGATATGTTACTATACATACAAAATAGACTGAAATGAGAAATGTAGTAAAAATTTACGTTAAAACATTTGTCAGATAAAGGTGCTAATTTCATTTTCAATTGCTTTCTTTTTATTTTAAGCTTCTCCCTTTTGGAAGTAAAAAACGTCAACTTTTAAAAATAAAAATCTAAACTTTGCCTGATATTGATTGTGTCCTTCCTCATCATGGTTTGTTCAGGGTTATTATTGAAATCTGTTTATTCTATTTATTGCATCTGTAAACATTTCTGCAGTGTACAGAATCCCAGACATTAACATGTTAATGGCATCTACTCTGGGATATTTTGGTAACACAATCAATATACATTATTGACATTTACACTTGTTCAGAAATGCTGAATAAACACTCACTGTTGATGTACACCTTAATTTAGAAAAGTCTGGAAGTATAAATTAAATAATTGCACAGGAAAAATAATATTCCTTTTAGTAAATGAAATCTACAATTAAAGGATAGATCATTTTCATGCTTTTAAACTTCTGTCATTATTTGTAATTCAATTTAAACTGAATCTGTTCGGATGCATTGTCTTTTGTTTTACCTTAAGATGATGCTGATAATGAAATATGAAAATCTTCTGTCTTGTACCATGAAATGATGCTGGTTGTGAAATAGGACAAAAAAATTGTTTTCTTCTATCATGTGTTACTAATTATTATGAAATATGAAATTCATTGTCTTATACTATCAGGTAAAACAAACTATGAAATGTTCTTTTAATTGTCTTGTAACATGAGGTGATACTAATAATGAAATAGGACAAAATGTTGTCTTGTTCCATGAAATGAAACTGACAATGAAATAAGACTAGTGGTTGTCTTGTTCCTTGAAGTGATAAAAAAAAATATGAACATAGTTTTACATACAGGCTGATACTTTACTTCTCTTTCCTCCCCCTCCCTGTCTTCCCCTACTCTTGTCATGAGTAGACCACACCTGAGGTAAAGTAAAACCTTCACACTTATAGTATTTTAAATATTTTTAACTACTCCACTACTACCACTGCTGTAGTTGTATTTACAATTCTGCAAGCAGATGTCAATGTTAGCAATAACTGTTTTCCTCATTTAAACACATTTATTTGGGAGCATTACAAGTCACTCACCTTATTATCCAGGTACAGGTAAAAGTGAATGCTTATTTATGATAACATATCTAATCAAGATTTTCCAAAATATCATTATTATTTCTTTCAAATTATGTGCTGAAAAATATATGCATAGTTTCATAAACAAAAAGGACAAGAAGTAAGTTTGAGATGAAACTTAAATTCAACTTTTTTTTAAAATATTTTTTTTTATAGAAATGAAATTCAAAATGTAAAAAAATATTTTAATAATTATTCTCTCCACTTGGAGTAGCTGTGTATTAACTTTATTAAAAGATTCCATGTTCTTAGGTACTAATCAAAATTTAAAAAATAAAAAATATTTTTTAAAAAGGGTTTTAAAAAAAAATCCAACTGATGCATGACACATTTATTTAAACTTGGAGTTAACCTCCTGCACGCTCACACATGTAATCTTAGCTCATGCCCCTCCCAGTGCTGTGGTTATCAGGTCTTAACCCCTATTATTGTACCCAAACTTGCAATCCTAAAATATCTAACACATCTAGCAATACTACAATTTTTGTCCTGAGATCTAGGAATGCTTTTGTTTCATATGATTTAATCATGCACATGCATTTAATGCCACCAATTTGAGGGAATACTTCAATTAAAAAATAATGACTTAGAGCAAGGGTGTGTGTGTGTCTATGAGTACCTGAAAGTTTATCTTCCCAAAAATTCATAGTATTTCTTAGTTTTGTATAAGTGAACAGAGTCCCTGGAGCTCAATCAAATGTTTTGTTCTTTGAGTTAGTTTTGTGGTCACACTGAATCTCCTCACTTTTATATAAAAATTGATTACCTAATATTGGTCTGATATAAATTTAAAACCACAGTTCTGCAAATTTAAAGCACATTATTTTCATTAGGCATTTATGTATTCTAAATATTTTAGTTCAAGGTTTGTCTTTAATAATATAAAGATTTTTTTAGATTTAAAGCAGCATAATTTTGAATTTCTTAAAAAAATTGTTACCATCTCTCTTTATTGATATAGTCAGTGCATTATATTGATTATTTCTTAAATAGATTTTTAAATTTGCTTTGCAATTTAAGTATCAATTCTGCTACTCCACTATTTTTTATTGCTCTATTATCTAAAAAAATATTATCCAAAAATGTCAGTGATTTAAGTTAGGGAAAATATTTCTTTCAAAACACAGTACGGTATATTTTTTAATTTAAAAATCTATGTAATACCAAATCAATTTTCGTACAGTTCTTTAAATTATGTTCCTAAATGATTATTTGCTAAAGCACTTTAAATATACACATTTTTTGGGGGTTAAAATGCTGTAAAAAGTGCTCACTTACATAGGGCCATTATGTTTTCATTTGGCTGGCCTTACATTACACAGTGAAGGGAGGGGCATGCAAAAGGAGGACTATCCAATGAACATAGTAGATTTAAATAATGCTTTTATTAAATATTAATTTAACTCAACTTTTTTTAGCTTGACAGGTTTAGGATTGAGGGTTATAAAGTTATCTACAAGATATTTAAAGATCTTTTATTTAATATGGCATGAACTCATTTTCCAGTCTGTCCATTTCAACTTCTTCAAAGTTGTAGTTTAACAAACTTCTCTTTGTCAAAATTAGATAATAATGCTAACTATTTATGAACACTGTTAGAAACTTTATTTTTAAAATTTATAACCAGCAAGGAATAATGTAATTGTTTTTTTTTAACCTCAGGAAATTTGCATTTCTAGAGATTTGCTTATCCAGTGGTTTAAGAATAAAAGGTGGTCGATTGGCATGCGTACTCGGCTGACGTACCAACTGTCAGGGTTCGAATCCCTGTGAAGGCAGAGATTTGTTCCTGGGGCAAAGGGTGTCCCTGAGTCCACCAAGCTTGAATGGGTACCTAACATTAGTTAGGGAAACAAAGGTGGCTGGGTAATGTGTGGAACCCTTATAGCAGTGGCATGTGAATGCTGCGACACTTGCCAACAGACCGGCATGGTCTGTGGACGCAATAATCTTCTGTACATAAGGATTGTCTGTATAGAATAAAACATAAAAACAAAACAATTTCAAGATTTTTAATTTATGAACTATACAAACAAGATGTGACCATTTACAAGGAAGCAGCAGCAAATTAGTCAAGCATATGAAAATCAAAATGAAATGTCAGTTTCAAACTTATAGAAAAGTCCCATTAAATAAAGAGAGAGTAAATTTTTGCTTTAAACAATTATTCTTAAAATTAACTGACCCAAAAGAGATACACTAATAAGAGACTTATAACTAAATGTATTATTAATGTAAACTTATTTTATTAAACTGTTAAATTACATTACCTGATCTGTGTATCTTATTTGTATTTTATAATTTGCAAAATCTTATTTATTGTGATTTCTTTATGTAAATTGTTTTTAAAAGTACATCCTATTTAAGTACAGTGTGACACTTTCACAGGAATGTTTTTTTTTCTTTCATTTTTTTAAATATTTAAATTTGTAACATTTTTTTTTCTTAATTCTATTTGGCTTTTTTGCCATTTACTGTTACTGATACAATTACTGGGCTTTAAAAAATCTCTACGAGTATTTTATATTTCTTTGGTCCCGGGTGGGAGTTAAAAAACACATTTTTAAAGCTTCATATAACTATGCCAACTATATCAATATTTTTTAGAGTCTTTATTAAATTAATCTTGTTTTTATCTAACAACTAACAAGAAACTCTATAACTTCTAATATTTATCTTTATTTCAACATTACTATAGAGGAATTAATGAGTCTTTTTCTATTCTGTTAGAAATAGACATTAGACCATAAGGGTACTTAAAATGTATTAGCTGATATATTCAACAATACAGGCTTATATTCAACAGCTTTAAAGCTTTTTATTACCACACATAAAAACTAACAATTTATTCAAAATAAAACTAATTATAATTAGCCCTGTATGTATTTGTGATTACATGTATATCTAAACATTTTAAAAGGAAGCTATATTTATTTATTTTTTATTTATTTTTTTTTGGTCGCTGGGTTTTTCTAATTTACAAGAAAGGCTAAAATTATTTATACATGTACTGTATCAAATAAAGTTACAGATGTCATGAGATAAACCAACTCTAGGTTTGCACTAAAATAAGACATAAAATTAGTGGTGTCATTATATGTGTATATATTTAACAAGCAGGAATTTAAAAAAAAACTCATTTATAGGTTACTCTTACTAACTTAAATCTTAAGTATTTTAATCTCGAAATTCTAAATAATGCCTTGCACATACTTTGAAGTATGGCTTCACTCTTAAATGGTTATTTCATGTAACTGCATTTAGATCAATTGTCTTCATCCATTAAAGGAAATGCTAGAGTTTGAATATGCCATAACTTTTTCTAGACATTTCTAAACAATAAGCAATTTTGATTTTTACTCCTTTTCTTTATCACTAATCGGCACCATACAATATCTTTTTTGTATATTTGTTTCATTTAAAGAAAAAAATTTAATCTGTTAACTTGCGAACTTTATAAATTTGTTAAGCAGTTCAAACAATCTGATTAAAGTTTCACTAAGTAATAAACATAATAGTAGATGAACCTAATAGACCTCTGTCTGACTTCCTCACATCAATAACCATCTACTTTGCAGTTTGAGAAGGCAGAAAACAAGGAGCAGCTTCAGAAAGTCATTGAGTCTTTCCAGGAGTCTCTGAGGTCAAAGATCAACCCCAGAAATCTCAAGAGATTTGTGCAGGCTTTTATGCGGTAAGTGATTGTGATGATTAGTGTGGAGATTAAGTTGTTTCCCTTATTTGTATATAGTTGAAATGTTCGATACATCTTTTCTATTATGCATTGGGAAACCACATCTTATTAACACAGGTATTTAGTTTTTTTTGCCAAACAATTTAAAATATTTTCTTTTATTTAGAGTGTAGTTTTTATTTCATTTGCAGCAAAAACATGGACCTTAAAAACTTAATTTTATAATATGTATTGCAGGCATAAGTAGAAGCAAAGTGTAGATTTATATTGTTCTAACTCATTTATCTAACCACTTTAAAAATTCAGATAAAAACTGTTCAATTATTGTAAGTTGGTAATATGTAGTATATCCATGAAAAAGAAATAATTTTTTTTAAATTCTTATTCAGATACAGTTTATTTCCATTTTTATTTTTTTTATTTATCAGGAGGTCAAATATTGCTGATCAAGTTGAAAAAATCAAGTAAGTAGGTTTGAAACTTTAGGTTTTTTAAAATTGCAAATGATATTCAACTACTGCATGCAAAATAGAATGTGATAATTTACAATCTTATAAACTGAAAATAAATATTATCCAATGAAATTAGATTTATAAGGGGAAAAAAATGGGATGGAGGAAATACCTTCTATCAATTATAAAAAAAAATGTAAAAAATATTTGTAACTTCTAAGATAATTTAGTCTTTTAAAGAAATAATTAAATTATATGCATTTAAGAAGAATCCCTTTGAATAAAAAATAATGAAACACACTTAAGCTCTACATTAACTGTATGAAAAAAGCCCATATATAGTTCATGAAAAAAAATTCTGATAGAAATAAATATAAACAGAAAACCACTCCTACAGCTCCTTTTGTATGCTCTTGCTTACCTAACTTACCTTTTGATCTTTTCTTCCCGACTATGTATTTGATGTAAGTTTAAATTAAACAATTTTTTTGTTGATGTGCACTACAGGTGTCGAGTTATGATGGTGACTGGCAGCAAAGCATCTTTCAACCACACGGTGCACAACCTGTTTGCTCGTATGAGAGAAAGGCTGGACAAGAAAGAGTGTGATATTTTGGAGGTGGATGGGGTGGCCAACGTCTTAGAGGAAAAGGCAAGTTGTTTGTGGTTTTCTGCTTACTTTTTTTAAAAATGTATAGTTGCCTCTGTTTAGGGTTAAATATGGTCATTCCTAGAATACAATACTTGAGTGTTGTCACGAGTTATAACAAAAAAAACTATGGGACAGGTATTTCGCTAAAAATATAAGTTCATTTTAGTATACATAAAACAATTTGAAGCTCTTAAAAATGCCTGTCTTTCCTATTGGCTCCAAAACTCATACAACAAAGGCATTGGATTTCAATTTTTTAAATTCCAGTATTAGTTAAAGTTATTAAAACCTTACTAATGGTTTTGTTATGATTGACTAAAATAATTGCCCTTGGCTGATAATCCCCAGAGCTAGCCTTTATAATAAGTTTGTTAACTGGTTAACCAGTCCGCAGATCAGGACCGGCCCTTTTAATCAGGACCGGTTAACCGTAACTTCATTTAGTCAGTATTAGCATATTAACTGGATTTAAATATTTTTTTTGTGTTACGGCAGAATACCAGAGCCAATATGAGAGCGACCGTGACATAGCGTTTTCTTAATATTCCGGTCAATAAATAATATAAAAATACACGTTAGTGGAGTTCGACTAGTGAATGATTTTTAATAAAGCAATTTTATTCGCTTAGTTGCCCAAGCATAGTACCAGAAGTAACACAGCGCTGCGGTAATGTCAAAAGGGTGATAACTGTCAAAGGCGCAAGTGTTACTATTTATATTACAATAGGAAAGATTGGCCTAAACAGTTTACCGGTCCTCAAATTCGATTTCGGTCTTATATCAACAGTTTTACAGCTAAGTATGTGCACGTCAAAGGCATTAGGCTTAAAATTACCACATTAATATAAAATTTTAGTTTTTCTAAAAATTTATTTCATGTGCATTGGAAAAGGGGCACAGCGCATGAGAGCTGAACACAAACGACAGCAACGTCACATGCGCTTTGATGTCACCATTAGACGTCGCGAGGCGAAAATTTGATACATTGTCTTGTTGGTTCTAAAAAATTAAGGAATAAAACAAACCCGTAAAAACAAAGTTTTTGACTATAAATCCCTTATATATGAGACATAACTAAAAGTATTTTCAAATATTTACAGACTGAATCTGTCTTAACTCAACTTTGCTTCATAACCGGGGGGGGGGAGAGGAGAAAAGTCTGGTCACCGATCGCTTGACCGAGCTCAGCGTGACACGTAAAATGTAAACAAAAGCACGCCGGTACTTCGATCGTATCATGGGAAGTGGGTCATTTTTTACTTTTGTTTTTCCGCCCGCCCAAGACAGACAGACAGAGAGAGAGAGAGAGATGACAGATGACGACAGAACGACAGTGAGACAGAGACGGCCGTGAAGTTAATATAAGGGATTTAAAAATATGACCCGGACAGTAAAACTGGCTTATTTTTACGGTTAATCGGTCCTCAAAGACAAACTGCCTTAATAATATTGTTTTAGTACTTTTATTACATAAAATAAAAAATTGAATATCATTATTGTTTACTTCTTTGTTCGGATGAATTTTTTTGTTCTTTTTGTGAATTTGCTGTTTTGACGGCATTGCAGCAGAGAGCTGAACACTAGCGTCGGTACATCACGGGCGCTTTGATGTTAAATCAGACACGAGGCGAAAATTTGATCCATTCTCTTGTTGTTTCACTACAGATAGTAAAAGTACGGACCGACGGTTAACTGGTCTTTTTTTGAACGGTTAACCGGTCCTCAAAAACAAGCGGTCTTAACAACCTTCTTTATAATATATCCATAACTACAGTACAATATGCTCATTACATAATTTAACTACCACATATGATAAGCTATAGTCTTCCTACATCTTCATCTTATTTTTCAGCCTGAAAGATTTGCTGAAAGTCTACTCTACTTCTTACAAGGAATGGGTTTAGGTAAGATTTGAATGTTGATGATTTATATGTGAATTGATAAGGTAGGTTGTTGCTTTAAAAATACTCTTCCATAAAATATGGATAAGCTGGTATCTAATTATATTTATAGTTTATCCATGATTTTTTTTAGATGAAAAATATCCAGAGTACTGAAAGCAAGTCATATAATCAAGGCAAAATGGCTCTAAGCTCCATATTTTAAGTTTTGATATATATTATACTAATAAAATTATCATGGTGATGGTAACAAGTTTTTTTTACCCTAAAGCACTGCTTTTGTCTCTGCAAAGATGCGTTGACAATTATGGCTTACTGAACTATTACACCTATTATAGTCATTTAGAAAATGACAATATAAAGTGTTGGTCAGTTAGGCTCTGAGAACAGACAATACCATCAAGTACACAAGTTAATATTTAACCCCTCATTAAAGGCTGCATGTATTTCATTTGCAAAATGCCCTGGCTAGTCAAAATGATAAAATAGGAGCAAGCAGGCTAGGTAGGAGGGAAGTTATTGAACAGGGTAAAGCTAGGTGAACAAATTAAACAAGAACAGTTTTGCTGCAATATGTAATCCAATTAGACACCAACGAGAAAATGTAGTTATGAGTGAGATGGAGGTTTGCAAGGACAAAAATGACAATGGAAGGGACAGGAAAGTAGAGGGTGGGGTCAGGCAGCAAGGTTTTTGAGAAAACTTGACGTTCATTCCATGTAGTGTTAGGGTCTCATAAGCCTGAAAAACTTATTTTTGAGTTTGACTGTGGAGGGCGTGTTGGTGCAGGATAGAATAGCAGTGATGCTCTTTCATGCCCTTATGGTCATGTCTATTGAAGAGTCTAAAGACCAATGTTCCCTCTAATCTGCGCTGCCGTGCTGCAGTTTAGAATTACAGCGCAGCCAATTTTGTAAATTATCGTACACAAAATGATGCTGTGCAACTATGCACAATAGTATTTTTTACTTTGCACACTGACCAATGAACGTTAGAGGGAACATTGCTAGAGAGAGGACATTGTTTATCCTGTGTAATTTTCAAATGTGTTCAGAGAATCTGACAGACAGGCGATGTCTTGTCTTTCCAAAGTATTGCATGGGGTGGCTTGTGCAAGCAATGGTGCAGATAAAATTGTGGCTTATGCAAAAAAGCATGTCTTTAATCTGAATTATTTCCCTAAAGGAAGACAATTTAGTCAGCCTGTTTTAACAGTGGGAAAAGAATAACTTTTTTTTTCAATGACCATTACTTATGCTAAATTATTCTAAGGGAATAACACCTAACAAAATTTGAGTCTGTAAGCTTATTTTAGAATGTTTTGCATTAAAATTGATCTATATTGATATTTTCCAGTCGGAGGTGTTCCCATGCCAAGGGTTCAGAGGTCAGCATCAATTGACAGCACAGGTACACCACCCAGTCGCACACGTTCCATGTCAATGGAGGAGGCTGACATGCCGCGAGGCATCTACTCTATGAGTCCACCCAAGTATGGATCGTCACCAACAAGGGGCAGCTCCGGAGATGTGCTGTCTACCAGTCCTACCATGAGTTAAGCTGTTGGTTTTAAAATTGAAGAGTGGATGTATCTTACATGGATAATCTTAAGAATTGTGCAGGCATCATTGTTGTTTTTTTTATAACTGAAAGAAATTTTCCCAAACAAGTTCCAACTTATTGATGAAAATCATTTTTATAGGCTCACACATTGCTTTCTTTTTTTTTAAAATCATTTTTTTCTTCTTCCAAATGCTTTAACCAAAAATTTGAAAAATATGACCATTTATTGCTACAGTGTTTACAAAGTGTTATTTCAAGGTACATTTTATAGAGTAAGAGTTGTATTCCTATAACCATAACTTTGCCAGTTTAATTTACAATTCTGAAGTGGCAGGAAATGAACCTAACTTTTAAAGTGCAGTTTATCCTAGAAGCCTTATTTTTCATCTGCACATCCATGTTTGAAGTACTTGAGCTTTGATGGACTTGTTCACTTCCATGTTTGCAGCATAATAACATAGTTTTGTAGTTCTATTTAAAATATTCAATTGTTGACCATTTCATTAAAACAGCCTTGTTTATTGGGCCTAGTCAGTAGACCTTAAAAAAAGGATAAAGGTAGCATTACTGTACTTCAAGTGTGATAAATTTGAAATTTTTATCAATTCTAGTTTTAGTTTGGGTCATGTTTTGAACAAAGTTTTCTTAACTTTGGTTTCACTTTGTTTTATAGTGATGTGGAGCATGTAAATGTTCTCTTTGTTTCGGGATGGATAATTCCTATTTCTTTTTATCTTTCCTTAAGACTTTAGAATTACCATCACAAATTCTTTTTAATGTAACGATTAAGAATGCTCATATTTTGTTACCCCTGTATTCCTTACAGTTTGATAGTTCTTGTTATAGCTTTCAATTTTACTATACTTCAGTAGCTTTTTATTACTGTATTTAGAGAGCCAATTTTACTCAACATTCAGTTGCTCCATGGCATGATGAAAATAAGAAATTGATTCTTGTGCTACTTTTGTATTTTGTTGTTCTTTCAGAATGACTTCCACTCTATTGACCTCTTAAAAGCTTTTTTGTTTGTTATTCCAATTCATATTTAGTTCATAAAAACTGCTCTGGAGATTATTGTGGCTCATCACCTCCATATTATCCCTCCATTGTTGTTATTGCATAATCCAAGACCTTGTGTTCCCCTGAAAATTACCCAAGTCAAAATGCTGAATAGTCAATACCTCTATGCACTTTGTTTCAGCATCATTTTTACTGTACAGTGATACTACCATCTGCTCCTGATTTCGTTCATTTATTCACTTTTCCCCAAACTCCTCAACAAAATCCCTGGTTTCCTGTGCTAGGTTTAATATGCGCACTTTGTGCTACTCACCTGCCGACTTGATTAACTCTTGTCTGAAACATTAATTGGGGCTATATGTTCAGTTTATGTCAGTGATCAATTAGCCAGCAGTCAGTGCTGCCCTGGTACATATTCTTTTAACCCATTTATCTTTAAGTTGAGTATCCACGGATTTTATGGAGAACTGTTTGGGGGGAAATGAAGTTCACGGGGTTATGCCCCAATCGTAGCTGATTGTGTAGTACTGAATGAGGTCTAGTTATTTTAAACCTACAGTTTGTCAGTTGGGTCAATTATTAGTGAATACAAGTCAATAGTTTATCATCATATATTGTTCAGCCTGAATTTGGTTGGTGAATGTCTGTGAACTCATTGAGCCCCAAAAATATATCCTATTTGCTTTTCCTATTTACATTATTTTCTTTATTTTTGTAAAGCAAATGATGTGGAAATTTCAATCAAAGAACTAAGTTGTTCTTTTAAAGATAATATACATTTTCCTAATATATTTCAATAATCATTTGCCAAAACTATATTAATCAGACTTAGTATTTGTTACCAGCTTTTATTTTGTGATTTTGACTTTTCTCTCTTAATATTAATTAAGCAAGCTTCCTATATTTTGTCTGTATTTATTTATTTATTTTTTGGTCTGAATTTCATTAAATGAAGGTTTTTTTTGTTGTAAAATTGTATGTGTGTAGTGATATTTTTATTTTGTTTAAGCAAAAAAACTTGCTTTGCTTTGTGTGATGTAACCAATTTACATGATGTGGGCAAGTTATGTTTGCAACTATCAATCATCTGTTTTAATTTTTTTTCTAATTGTTATTTAAATACTCAAGAATTATGTATTTAAGTAAAATAAGTATGGAAAATATTGTTCATTAAACTATATAAATATATATATATATTTAAATGAACTATTACTATATACAATTTTACCAAAGATAGCGGGCCACGGCCACTGAGTTTTTTTTCACAACTTTGATGTCAAGTTATCATATGTAGGACATATAATTGAAATGAATTTAGTTTTAAAAATTTAATTTATGTCCAGTACTTATGCTATTAAATTATTTTTAAATTCGGTTCAGTCAGATAAACTGGCAATAAAGCTTTTTTTAAAAAAAAACACTAAAAGCTAACAGTAATTAATGAAGTCTGTTTATTTTGCATGTAGGAGAAAGAGAATATTTATTTAAGTTGTCATTGTGTTTACCTCAGCTTTTTTCATGAGGGATTCTCAAAATATATCAGTTTAATGCATTTTACGACTTCTTTAAGTCTTGTGTAAATTTAATATTTATGGCATGTTTATTTTAATTTTGTATTGCCCCATTATTTTGCTCTCCACAGTAATCAAGATTGAGATTTAAGGTGTATGTCATTTTTGTTTATTTATGTACTTTTTTATGTACAATTCCTGTATAAGTTCATAATTATATATTCAAATAACATTGTTTCATTCATAGTCATAGTATGCAACATCAAAGTTTAAGAAGAAATCTGGAGATATTTTAGGAAGACTTTTAACTTGATATGTGTAGTGTACATATTACTTTTGGTTGTCAATGATGTTGTGTCCTATTGTTAGTGGATCAACAGCCATCAAAGTATGCAATTAACCACAAACCAGCAGATATTGGTTTCTATTTTTGTTTTGATTAGCTTGAGAAGAGTATTTTTGACTTACAACTTACAAGCTGTACAATAATTGATATTTATATTCCTATATTTTATACTTTACATACATGTTTGTACTATTTACCTGTACAGCTTATTTCAGAAAGCAGTAGGTGAAAAAAAAAGAAAAAAAAATATTTTATTAATCATTATTTTTACAGTTAAATTCCTGTAACCACATTAGTTTTACTTAATAGGATTCTTTCATTATTAATATTAACTAATGTTTTTACCATTTAAAAAAAAATTCCTATGCTCTGATGCATAAACATTGTGGGAAAATTTTTTAAAGTTTTTAATTAAATTATATAAATATAAGAACTTACCATAAATCTTGATAGTCAAACAAGTTTATATTTGTTTTTTAAATTCAGCTTTATATAATACCATATGACATTTGAATTCTCTTGTGTGTTGGGAAATCAATTCAGTATTCACAAGGCATTTACCTAGTTTTACAATCATATGCCATAAAATTAATAATTCTTAAAATCATAGAATGGTCCAAGGCCGTTTCAGGAATTTTATCCAAGGCTGCATTTAATGATCTGTATTCATAAGACTACAAATTTTTAAGGTGTAACAGAAAAAATAATTTACTCTTTATTAGCCATTTTGTCTCCCCATCTACTGTCAAAAAACTGCATAATTGTGGTCTATCCTTCAAGCAATAGAAATCTGAAATACTACATCAGATAAGTTGCCTTATTTTTTTTTAATTGTGTGTGAAAAAGATTATGCTCCCTTTAGTAGGCCTACATTACTTGTCTTTGAAGATTTCAAGTTAAAATCATTTTGTCAACATCTTAATTGAGTTTAAGCCTAAGTATCTAAATATTTTGTTTTAAAATATTAAAAGCAAAAAATGAAATCAGTAAAAAATAATAGTTCAGAAACTTTCTTTTCAACACCTTATTGCTATGTAATTTAAAATAAGTGAAATGAAAATGTTAGCTTCTATAGACCATTTCTTGCAATTACTAGGATTCAAAGTTGAATATAAATTTTAGTGTTAGACTCAACTTGGGCAGCTTACATTTAAATGTACATCAGTTAGCCTTTATATAACTTTGATGGACCTCTGACAGAAAATGTTAGCTTTCCCCACATTTTTTCTATTCTTTTTTTTTATCAGCAGATTTAATACAGTTTCCATCATTTAAAAAAAAATAATTAGTGAGCCATAATAGATAAAATAAGTATTCTTTGTGTAAGAAATGTGTTTGTATTTGTGCTTGTTTTCATCTAGACTCCAACTTCACAAGTATTGATCTGATTACGTCTGTGCTCTCATCATGTTAATTGCGGTAACAGCAGATGTTTATGGAATAACCTTTGTAGTTGCTCATTGACAAAACTACCATTTCATAGTTTCCCAGACATTATTTAGTAATCTGTATATAGCTCCAGTTATAAGGCAATCCTGGTTACCCCTTGTTGGAAAAAATTTAGTGTCAATTGGTTTATAGTTTTTGTTTTGTTTTTTTTAAACTGGTGCACGTTAAATGACCCAGGTGGTTTTTTTTTCTGCATTTACCTTGTACAGTATTGTCCACTCTGCTCAACCTTACAAGGCTTTCCCTCATTTGAGTAGCACAGGGCTCGATATCCGTCCTAGCTGTATGAAACAAATATAAATTACCATGGTACATCATTTGTCCAGAGTATAACAAGCTGTTTGATTTTCAAAAACTAAACAATATTCAGATTTAATTCTATTTAGCAAGGCCACACAAAAGTATAATTGTATAAATAATAATAGTATAAATATGTATGGGCTAGTAGAGTTAGGTCCCAGTTTCTTTGTAGTGCACAAATGGGCTACAACTACTACTTCAGTTTGTGGTTGTCTTACAGTCATCATAAGCACTTGTTCCTTTAAGACATTCCATTCACAAAGTAAAACATTGATAAATTTTAGGGATTATTTTTAACTGTTCATGGTAAAACAGGCTAATAAAATAAAGGAGAACTCTATTTTTTTACACATTTTTTTAAAACTTTAACTCCACTTATGGGTTAAGTATTCAAATTTTTTTTTAAAGTTAACTTTTATGTAACAATGTTTAGCAACTACATTTTAAAGCAGGCCTAAAGAGTAAACAGTTCAGCAAACTGATAATATATTTTTGTTTTATCCCAGGCCAGTCATAACAATATTAATTATGTTAATAGCTCATAATAAAGAAGATATTTGATGGGCATATAAACTGTTTAACCTTGAATGCCTAAAACAAAATAATTCAAACTGGCAATCCCTCCCCCTTTTCTCCTCCAAAACAACAAAATGTCGGTATGACACTAATCTTGTGTGTAACAACCATGCACAACAGTGTGCTGTAGTTTTTTGTTTTTTTTTAAAATCATGTTCATCTTACTGGGAGCTGTATTGGAATATGTGGGTCTGACTGTATGAAGTGATCAGAACAGGTGTCATCTAAACGTGGCCCTCAGTACTAAGTTGTCTCTAGTGTTAACCATCACTTCACCGAATGGCTGCTAGTAGATTGTTTCACTGAATGACTGTATTAGGAGTCAGGAATGTGTTAGTGCACTTACTAGGATAACTGGATCGACAAGTAACAGACACTTCCTCAATAAAGTAATATATCATTACAACTGAAAGGACTTTTTAGTTTCCTTGCCTTGTTTTGTAAGATTATGTTAATTGTACTAATTTGAATATGAAAGAATATTTATAAACCAATTTAAATTATCCTGCTTTGGCATCACTCATTATTGTATGCCGTTCCTGGAGTCTAACCAGTGGATGGACACAGGAAGAAGTACTTTGGCGTGTGCTCTTTTGAATCAGCTGCTTCCAAAGTTTTGAAACAGTTCCCTCTAAGGTTTGTTGGTCCGTGTGCAAAGTATAAAGACTCGTGTGTAAAGTTGCACAGCATCCATTTTTGTGCAATATTTTACCAAATTTGCTGCGCGGCGGTGGTCAGATATCTGCGCAGCCGCGCAATTTAAAGAGAACATAGGTCTTGAGGCAGTGTGACAACAAACAATTTTACGAAAATTTTGAAGACTAACAATTTTTTTAACGCGTTTTCGAAGATCTGAGTGCGACGAGCATGCTGCAATAGCACGGACTGTTAGCGCCATAGAAGAAAACCATCATCATCTCTCTGTTGAAAGATAAAAATGTTTATGGGCAAAAATTCTAAAATTCTTTATGTATTGTAGAAATCTAGCCGTTACGTTTTGTAATTTAGAATACAATCAAGCTAATAATATATTTTGGTTTGGGTAAGCATAGACAAATTTCAACTAATTTGCACTTAACGTTTAACGTAACAGAGGCGCGGGATTGAAGTCGTTCAATGGCAAGTGTGTTGTTTCCAGGGAATCTACCAATCAGAAAAGCATCCATCATTGAATGTCGATAATTGTACAAAATTTCTGATTTACTATTATTCGGAAATCAGAAAGGTGGTCAACAAACGAAATGCATTTGTTAAGTGAGTGTAATGCAAGTATTGAGCTACGTGGTCATGAAAAATATTATTGTTGCTATCGGGGGTTGTTAAATAGAAAGGTTTTCATTAGCTTGATATTATAAAGTTTGGCTCAGGACGACAGGTCATGTGCGGCTTTTTTGTTATTTAGGGTGGAGAAATTAACAATGTTTCAGTTCAGCTGGACTTCAGTAGAAGTGGGTCAAAATTGAGTTACAAGATAGACGTAACTCGGAGTCAATGTTGATGATCATGACAGAGTGTGTTGTCGTTGAGGCGCTGGGTACAATAAAAAAATATCTATATTACGTTAGGAAGATGGTCACAAATAATACGTAGTAAGATAGATTATGGAAAGATCGCGGAGAGGTGGGATGAACTCCAAATGTAACAAAATGATTTCAATTTTACGTTTGAAAAAAATAATTTAATAGTACAACATGTTTGAAGACACTTTAAAATTTTATCTACTGGCTCTTGATCAGTTGGCTTGAAATTTTGCGCGAAGTGACCAAAATTTTCACACATTTTTAACCCACTAATACAAATAAAAAAATATCACATTTAATTAAAAAGATTCCAATCGTGGTTACTAAATTTTAAGGAAATACCAAATTAATTTGAATGTCTATTAAGCTGTTATCACAGGCGTTAATTTACACCGACAATTAATTATATTTTCTTATTTAATTTTTTTTTAAGTTCATGTTCAAATATTGTAGGCCGACTCAATTCTTGCTCCATTTAGCGTACTCAATTATTATTATTTTTTTATTATTAATTTTATATTTCACTTTTTATTTGTACATAAAACTTAATTTATGTGCTTTTTCGCAGAATTAAAATTATTAATACGTTCTTTAAAATAATTAATTATAAATTAAATTAAATTTTAAAATAAAAATTTGAAATACATTGTATGTTAAATGCATAATACACTTGAATGTTATTAATTATATTTAAAATCAAGAAGTCGTTATGAAAAGATGAGTATTTCCAAAAGACAAGAAAATATCTCTATCATGCTAGTGAAATAACTTAGTAAAATTTCTCATGGGAAACAGAGGGCATAATAAAAAAATAAATATTTGTTATAATTGTTTTTCCCTGTTGAGTAAAACCCCATTTACGAATCTCTCATTGGCAAGCTGCTCTAAACCTATAACATAACTAACTTTAAAAACAAAATATTTTGTAGTCATTATTATTTTTAAGAGCAAATTTTTAAAGCCCGTTTACAAATGTGAAGAATCAATTACAAGATTTGACGTTGAAACCCGATGACAGAGCTACGGCCGACTTCTGGAGTTTAACAAAATATATTTAAAACATCAACTGTGCTGTTGTCACTGTTGTTTCATATCTTAAAATATTTACTAGAATAAATAATTACAGTTCAGAGCATCTCTTTTTATGGTAAATTCAATTATAGTTTTATTCGATGGTATTCAAAAATAATTTAAACAATATTAATATGAAGAAGACACACACAAAATCTTACAAGTTTTTTTTTAAGCTCATATGCCATCAGCACTAATGAGCGTCGGTGGCAGTTGTTTGCCTTGTATCATATCTGCTGCCTTTTCACCAATCATCATTGTAGGGGCGTTGATGTTTGCCGATGTGATGAACGGCATGATGGAAGCATCAGCGACCCTGAGCCCTTGAATGTGCCGAACCCTTAGCTGGGGGTCCACCACTGCCGTCACGTCGTCCTCTGATCCCATCTTGCACGTCCCGGAGGGGTGCTGCAGGGATTGGGGTCGCCCTTTCACGGCGCAAGCCCAGTAGTCGGTGGAATCAAAGGCGTGCAGCGAGCACATGCTCAGATGTTGCACATCGACCAGCTTGGCTCCGATTGCTGCCATGGGCTTGGACTGTATGACGCGCTTGCAGATCTCCACACCTCGGACAAGGACATCGACGTCTTCTTGAGCTGACAGGCAGTTGACATCAATGACGGGGTGGTCCTGTGGATCACTGGTGCGTAATCTCAGGCTGCCTCGACTTGCTGGTCGTGTGACGATGGGCAAGAAGGTAATGAGATTAGCTGCTTTCTCACGTTCGGTTAATTCCTTTAGCATATCAGGATCATAATGGAACTTCAGTTGAGGAAAGACAAAGAATTTGCAATCGAATTTATTCAACTCATTATATTTAAAGTCAATTTTTTAAATTCTCAATTGAAAAAATATATGATTTTTCACATCAGCCAAATAGACATGACAATTGGTTTATTTAAGGACACACAGAATGTAACTTAACTTCAGGAACACGATTGGCCAATCAAAGCGTGTCCATAAAGTACGTCACGCCCCAGAGGGGGGAGGGGGTGTAAGAAAGTGTGACAGTTTGTGACAGGGGGGCACCGGCCATATGTGACGTCACGGTGTTTTATATTAAATTTTAATTATTTTCTTAATAAAAAACAACATTTTTGTTGGAAAGTGTGACGTACTTTAGGGGGGGGGGTCCGAGATTTGTGACAGTTTGTGACAGGGGGAGGGGGGAGTTAAAAATGGTCAAAATTAGCGTGACGTACTTTATGGATGGCCCCTTAGGTAAAAATGTCAATGCATAAAACAATATCAGTAAAATGGCTCTACCTTTTCAATAGATAATTGTATTAAATATGTATTTTTTAATTTAAAAAACACTTCACATGTGTTTTGTTTCCTTAATATTTAATTAAAAACAAAGTAAGCTTACACTGAGCATCGCCTCGTATTTAAGCGCCGACAGAGAAAACATCATCTGCAAGTCTGGCCAGTCCGTCTCTTGGGTCGCCGGGGTTGTGCTGGCGTGAAAAGCCACACCTGTCCCGGCCACAGACAGCGGCCCGAGTCTCACAGTCTCGTAAGCCTCCACCGCCCATGGCGAGTCAAGTATACCGTCGGGCATGTTGATAGGTTTATCAATGGACGCCGACACGTCGAAGATTACGTGGTCCTGCAGGTTATCTCCCACGGGTAGGTCGGCCACGACTGTGATTTTGAGATCTTCCAGATGTTTCCTCGGACCGACCCCAGACAACATGAGCAGTTTCGGGGACTCGATGGCCCCGGCGCATAGGATCACCTCTTTTCGGGCTTCCACGCGAAATCTTTTTCCCTGTCGAACCACGAAGACGCCTTTGGCCCTTCTGGCTTGTATATCAATCCTAAGAACTCGCGCGTTGATGGCGACATCCAAATTGGGACGTTCTAAAATCGAGTGTATATAGGCACGAGACGCACTCGACCGTTGACCGTTGTCCAAATTCTCCTGGGACCGTGACACGCCCCCTAATCTCTGGCCATTCGGATCGTTATTGTATTTGTAACCTACTTCCAGGAAAGCGTCGATGAGCACGTTGGTCACTTCGTAAAGCGGATACGACAACGTCACCCCGACTGGACCATCGGAACCGCGATACGGCGATCTCAGCTCGGGGCTGGTCACTTGTTCCAGTTTTTTAAAGTAGGACAACACGTGATCGTAATCCCATGACTGATCCCCCGTGTAGTTGGCCCACCTGTTGAAGTCCCTCTTGTCTCCCCTGAAGTAGGCCATGTAGTTGATGCTGCTGGAGCCACCGAGGACGACGCCACGCTTCCAGTGGACTTCCCCATTCTTTAAACCTTTAAATATGTCTGGTCTTGGGACTGGCAGATATTAAAAGAAGATTTCTTCTATAAAACTGATTAAATTGATGAAACACATTTTACCAAATTTTTATTATTACCACGTTTTTACCACGGTTTTATTAACTCACTTTCGTTACTGTGTGTCTGTCCACAATTTTTCAAATCTGCCAACGTAAAATTAAACCACTTCTGATGGTCCTCAAAATTTTACCACAGATAGATCTTGGATGACAATCCATTGTAATTAAAATTTCAGATGGATCAAATGTACCGTTATCAAATTATTGACCTTTTTAAGTTTATCTATTTATAAGCCTATTTATTATCCATCTGCTCTTGTTTACATTACATTCACGTGAAGAGTTCACACCAACCCCGACCACAAAAACCATGTTTAACATCAAGGGGAGATCAGTCATTTCCAGTCTGTAAATGTTTGTCGGGCAATGCGTATTATATTTGAACATAATCAATACTTCAAAACTCACCATAGCAAACACATAGACTACAAAGAATAAAATAAATAGAATTTAAAAAAAAAGATTATCAAAAACCACGTTTTTATAAGCGGACTAAAAAGAAGAAAATAAAATTTAAAAATTTAAAATATAAAATAAGTACTATGATGTAATATGACTAAAAACGTGGGCGGGCGCTTTTTATGCGTTTGGTTAAAATGATTAGGGTTTACAAATGACGAGTAACAAAATGAGTGCATTGAATCAGTTAAGCCTGAGAAGCGCCCGCCCCACGTTTTTAAATCCCTTATATTATTAACTTGCTTTAGTGTCTGTCTGTCCGCAATTTTTCAAATTTGCCAACGTAAAATTAAACCACTTCTGATAGTCTTAGAGAGCTCAAAATTTTAGTACAGATAGATCCTGGATGACAATGCATTGTATCATATTTTTCAGATCGACCGAATGTGCCGTAATTAATTTATTGCATTTTTTATTTTATCTCTATATAAGCATCTGTATACGTCTGCTGTAGTTCAATTTCACGTGCCGAGTTCACCTCGCGACCTTATCGCCGTTGGGCAGGCGTTGATGAGGTGTTTGGTAAAATAAATAGAGGTAATAAAATATTTTTAAAAAACACGTTTTTATTAGTGGACTGAAAAGAAGAAAATAAATAAAAGTAAATAAGGATTTTTAAAAACCACGTTTGTATAAGTGGACTAAAAAGAAGAAAATAATTTAAAACGTATAACTTCAAGTACTTTGATTTAATATGACTAAAAACGTGGGGCGGGTGCTCATGAGGTTTAACATATGCAGTTCACCCATTCTCTCACTTATAGATCTCTCTTTTTCCTTCAAAATTAAAAATCTTTAAATTTTATCACAAACACCCGCCCAACGTTTTTAGTCATATTAAATTAAAGTACTTGAAGTTATAAGTTTTAAATTATTTTATTCTTTTTAGTCCACGTATAAAATTGTGGTTTTTAAAAATTCTTTTTTAAATCCCTTATATTAACTTCACCGCCGTCTCTCTCTGTCGCTCATCGTCGGGCGGGTGCAAAAACAAAAGTAAAAAATGACCCACTTTCCGTGATGCAATCAAGCTCAAATTTGGCACATAGACTCGGGTGACCTAATAATACATCGTATAAAACGTTCAGATCGATCTAACGTACCGTAATTAAATTAATGCATTTTTAGTTTATCTATATACAACGTATGTAATTCAATTTCACAGTTTGTTATTGTTTTTTTTTCACGTGACAGTTCAGTTCGCGCGTTGACACCACATCGTCGATGTACCGGCGTGCTTTTGTTTACATTTTACTTGTCACGCTGAGCTCGGTCCAGCGATCGGTGACCAGACCTTTCCCCTCTCCCACGGGTTATAAAGCAAAGGGGAGTTAAGACAGATTCATTCTGTAAATGTTTGTCGCGTTTGAATATACTCAATACTTTTACTTATGTCTCATATATATAAGGGATTTATAGTCAAAAGCTTTGTTTTTACGGGTTTGTTTTATTAAATCTCTAATATTAATTTCACCGCCGTCTCTCTCTGTCTCTCTGACTGTCGTTCGTACGTCGGTCGTGCGGAAAAACTAAAGTAAAAAATGACCCATTTTCCGTGATGCCATCGAGCTGAAATTTTGCACATAGACTCGTGTCACGTAACAATGCGTGCTTTTGTTTACATTTTACGTGTCACGCTGAGCTCGGTCCAGTGATCGGTGACCAGACCTTACCCTTCTCCCCTCTCCCCAACCCCCCACCCCGAATCATGCAGTAAATGGGCGTTAATTCAGATTCAGTCTGTAAATGTTTGTCGCGGGTCAACATGATCAATACTTTTAATTATGTCTCATATATAAGGGAATTATAGTAAAAAAAACTTTGTTTTTATGGGGTTGTTTTATTAACTTATTATTACCACGTTTTTTACCACGTTTTTATTATTAACTCACTTTCGTTCCTGTTTGTTAATTTGTCTGCCAACATAAAATTAAACCACTTCTGATGATCCTAGAGATTTCAAAATTTTAACACAGATAGATCTTGGATGACAATGCATTGTATCAAAATTTAAGATTGATCGAATGTACCGTTATTAAATTATTTAACCATTTAGTTTATCTATTTATAAACATCTGTACCGTCTGCTTTTGTTGACATCAATGAGTTCACCCTGTGACCACATCACCGTGTCTTTAAAACGTTGGGTGGGCGCTTATGAGGTGTTTGATATTTAAAAAAATAGAGGTAAAAAATATTTTTAAAAACCACGTTTTTGTAAGTGGACTAAAAAGAATAAAATAAATAAAGGGAAAAAAAAGATTTTAAAAAGCACGTTTTTATAAGTGTACTAAAAAAAGAAGAAAATAATTTAAAACTAATAAGTTCAAGCACTTTCATATAATATGACTAAAAACGTGGGGCGGGTGTTTGGCATTAAAATTAAAGATTCATAATTAAGAAGGCAAAAAAGATATCTATAAGTGAGAGAATGAGTGAACTGCATATGTAAAACCTCATAAGCGCCCGCCTAACGTTTTTAGTCATATTATATGGTCACGGGTTCGAATCCGTGTGAAGGCAAGGGTTTGTTCCCGGGGCCTAGGGCGTCCCTGAGTCACCCCGCTCCAAATGGGTACCTAACACTACATGTAGTTAGGCGGCTGGGTAATGCGTGGAACCCGCAAAGCCGTGGCCTGTGAAAGCTGCATCACTTGCCAACAGATCATCTGTCATGGTCTGTGGACGCAACTATCTTCTGCATAGAAGGAGCGTCTGTATAGATAAGATAAGATAAGATGTCTTAACATCAATTTTGTTGAAATTAGTATAGTGACAATGAAATAAATAATACATTATTTTTAATATTATCAACCATTTATTTTTTATTCCTGCGTGGCAACACTCTTTCTTTGCCCAGGGGCCCAACACTATTTCTTTGCCCGGGGGCCCAAAATGGTGTAAAGACGGCTCTGGCTTGGTGACAAATTAAATGAAGAATATATTTTTTTGATACGTAGTTATTGTCTTGAAGACAGAAATTGTACATTTGAAACTGAGAGCATTAGGTTTACCATTTTACGGGTGCTGATAACTAGCTGGTTGTAAAAGAATGTTGTTCCCAAGACAAAGAGAATCAGAGACACTCAAAAAATCCGTGTCAACTTCTTTGTTACTTATATTGGGCTGTCCATAAATTTCCCGCTATTTTCCTGAATTTTGACCCCTCCCCCCTCTTCACACGTCGTCACAAAAACTTAGACCCCCCCTCTAATTTGACGTCACAAAGCTTTGCGCCCCCCCTTAAAATCTGTATTTCCTATTTGAAAATGAGCATGTTTCAAATCAACTTTTTGTCATTTAGGTGTGTATTTGGTGTAAGGTTGAATTCTAATATCGTAACACGCATGAAGCCATTGTAAAACGTCATAAAATAAATTGTAAGAAATCAAATATTTAAGTGGAACTTTTATTGAAAGTTGCGACTTTTGATGTGACGTCACATTTTCAAACACCCACTCCCCCTCGTCACACATCGTCACAAATGTGTGGACCTCCCCCCCCCTTCTTTTCCTGGGTGCGTGACGTCAATTATGAGTGGGCCCTGTTTAAATAATTACGTTTTTTATTTTAATACTTCTTCTGAAATTCGGCTTAAAATATAGCTCATCTCGTTCTCGAGAGTTAACACTTTACGGGAGAACTCATAGACCTGGCATCAGTACTTACCGTTGTAAAAATTCTCAGTGATATTTGGATTTCCCCATGATCGTATCACCATGGCAGGTACTGAAATCTCTCTGATCCCTTTGTCGTCTCCGCCTTGCTCTAGCAGCAGCACCGAAACGTTACTGTTTTCTGATAACCGACTGGCTATAACTGAACCAGCGGATCCAGCCCCGACTGTTGGCGTGCATGTGGAATTAGCGAGAAAACAGAAAACATGTTTTTGAATAAAATAATTAAAAGTGTATTTAATTTGATTTTTAGTAGTTGTTGTTGAAACATAATAGAATTTTGATTTATATATTATAAGATGCTGAGAAAATATTGAACTATCTTGTTTGGTCATATTAAATACTTAAGAATATCAAAATTTAACTTAAAACAAGTTATTTTAATGAGATACTTCAATTATACTTTTAAATGAATAATTACACAGTCTTAGGAATTTTAAAAATCGTATTTCCTGCCTAAATATTGTTTAAGTCTCTTCCTGGTGGATATTTGAATCAGTGATTTTGGGATTCCAGAAGAATTGCATCTCAAATAATAAAATCAAACTTGTTCTGTGGATGATTAAAGCTCACCTATAATGTAGTCGTATTTAAATTTAAGCGTTAAGTCGGGTCGAATATCATCTTCGAATCTGAAGGCCAGCACAACCAGTAGATGTGTCCAAGACCAAAGTAAAACAATCCAGGACGTCATGATTTTGTCTACGTGAGTTTTTGTCGACCACGACGCCACTGGTAATTTTTAAACACCTTTTTTTACTTGGAATAGTGTCTGAACAAAATTTAAATCAATTATAAGCACACTGCATTCATCGAATTTTTAGTAAAAAGCATTTTTTAAAAACGTCGATTAATAAAATAAAGGACATTTAAACCTATATTTTTTAAAAATAAATATTTTTACCACAAATGTCGTAATTTTAATTCTTCAATAAGCGATAAATAATGGAACCTAAATTCAGGCTAAATTTCATACTCGTAATTTCAAATTTGCTGCTTAACGTTGGTTCACATCACACGAACGCACTATAAAATACGCCAATATCAACCTTTAGTCTCTTTACCTGCCTGGCTCTTGTGTTTTGCTCCCGTACTTCACATAAATACTAAGATGCTGATGATTAAAACGGCGCAAAGGCAACATTTGAGCCGATATAAATTACAATAACTTGAACAAAGGGACTTGACAGATAATACTTAAAATTGAAATATTCACACGAAAGGTACTTTTGTTAAAGGGCGTAGCTTTTGGGACGAAAGGCGGATCTTTGGGGTTTGGCGTAAAGCAGGGGTCGGGAAACCATGGCTCCCAAGCCATATATGGCTCTTTCGATGGCTGCATCTGGCTCGCAGGAAAATGTTCATTATATATAAAAAAAATGTTTCTTCAGACTCCTTTGATCTAAAAAATTATTGGGGAAAAAATCATATTTTTAAAAAATCAAATTTAAAAACAACAATATCGTCATAAGCCAATAAACTTATTAATTATTTTCTATTTTATGGCTTACGTGATGTAAACATTCTTGAAAGTTAAGACGTGGGAAAACTGTTGGAGGTCGCATGTTGGTTGACCAATCAATTCTATCCGAATAGTAGTGAGGAGAGCCAGGAGAGCCATACGTGATAGAATACATGAAATAATCAAGGTCAGGGGTTAGTAACCTTAGGAGTTAGATTGCTATTTAAGGGAGAGAGATTTGGAATTTGGGATCAAAGTGATCGCAGTGATTTCTGTGGAAAAGTGGCAAAAATACATTGTTCAAGTGGGGTTGGTGTATATTGTTTTCGAAAATAGCGGACGATGTGTGCTTGTGTGAAAGAGTCCGCAAAACAGATTGTCGTCTGATCAGAAAGTAAACTTTCGTTTTAATCAGGTTCTAAGCTAACTATTTTTAGAAACCTTTTTGACAAGATGGCTAAAAGAAAGAAAGACGATTAGTATCGTACTTTTCAGCAGGAATGGACAGAGGAATTTGCCTTTATGGAAAAAACGGGTTCTGCAATGTGTTTAATATGCAGGGATAAAATTACGTCTATGACACTTCAAGACATGCCATTCTACATTTGCATAGACATATCCTGCGGGAGACAGCAGGAAGAAAGCATGTCAAGAATTGTTATCAAGAGTGCAAGATGGTCAGCAGCAAATCCGTGTTTGGACCCAAGCAGGTGACTGGAATTCAGCTAGCTTTGCTGGCGCTTTAGATTTTGTAAGAAACGGAAAGCCATTCACAGATGTGGAGTATGCCACATCATTCATGCTTGATGTTACTAATGAACTTTTTGATGACTTTTCCAATAAGGACAAAATAATTAAATTGATTAAAGAAATTCCTCTTTCGACAAGAACTGTTCACGATCGTAGCATCATGATGTCAAATCAAATTGAGGAAATTCAAGTGAAGGACATAAATGCGGCACCGTTTTTATCTCTCACTTTGGATGAGTCAACAGACGTCAGTAATTTATCCCAGTTCAGCGTGGTTGCAAGGTATGTTGTCTGTGAAACATTATACGAGGAACGTCTTGCTGTTTTGTCTCTGACGGGCACAACAGGAGGGCAGGGTTTATTCAAGTCTTTCACTGAGTTCGCTAAAGATTAAAAAAACCGATGGATAAACTTTTTTCGGTGTGCACTGATGGTGCTCCATGCATGGTGGGGAAAAACAGACGATTTGTCTCACTTCTTTGTGAGCATGAAAACAGAAGCATCATGAGCTTTCATTGCATCCTACACCAGGAGTTGCTTTGTGCTCAGATGTATGGCGAGCATCTTGGTAAGGTGATGTCGCTGGTGGTTCGGTAGTCAACTTTATTGTTACCTGAGCATTAAATGATCGCCAGTTTAAAACACTGCATCCTTGATGAGGTTGGCAATATTTCTCCTGGTCTGCTTCTGCACAGCAACGTGCGTTGGTTGTCAAGGGGGAAAATGCTCAATTGATTTGCGGCTTGTCTGAGCAAAATCAAGATTTTTCTTGAAATGAAAAATGTCAAGCATCCTGAGTTAGCGGACACTGAATGGCTCCTGAACTTTTATTATCTCGTAGACATGACTGAACATCTAAATCAGCTCAATGTGAAAATGCAAGGCAGTGGAAACACAATCTTATCCCTGCAACAAGCAGTGTTTGCATTTGAAAACACGTTTGAACTCTTCATCGCCGACATTGAAACAGGTCGTTTACTACACTTTGGAAACCTGGGAGAGTTCAAAGATATGTGCACATCAAGTGACCCTACTCAACATCTTAATTTTCAGCAGCTAGCAGGCTTCGCGTCCAATCTCCTGCAGTCATTTAAAGTGCGCTTGGAGAATTTCGCGAGCACATCCATCTTTTTAAGTTCATCATCCATCCACACTTGTGTGAAGTAGACATCCCTTATCTGAGTTGCATCACCGGAGTCTCCGTCAGAGATTTTGAGCTCCAAGCTGCTGACCTAAAAGCCTCAGATATGTGGATGAATAAGTTCAAGTCATTGAAGGAAGATTTGGAAAGACTTGCACAACAGCAAGCCGAGTTGGCGAGCCCACACAAATGGGCAGAAATGAAAAAAACTTCAGCACGCATCATTACAGTGTTATTAAAAAGATTTCAGAGCCATAATTATTGTGCTTTTAGTGTTGAAATTACACAAAATGCACACATTTACTTGAAGTTTGAACAAGAAATATGTATGGCTCTCACAGAATTACTTTTCGAAATATGTGGTGTTTATGGCTCTCTCAGACAAAAAGTTTCCCGACCCCTGGCGTAAAGGATAGGCATTGCCAATGTTTAACAGGTAGATGGAAAGAATACCCCATTTCAAAAATTTACTGCACATTTAAAATTAATAAAGGATTTTAAATCCATTATTTAATTTATTCACATGATCTTTCAATTTAAAAAAAAATCATTACCAGTTATGCAAAGTGTTTGAGGGATCACTCAAAGCTGCAGCAAAAAGATGTAAATATATAATATATTAAACTACTCTAAAAGGATAATTAATCAAACTTAGGATATAAAAACATTGCTATGGATACCTTGCGATATCCAATAGTACACATATAAGTATCATATCAGTTCGTTTATCAATACAATTATAAATGAAAAGTAAATGTTCTCCTAAGCAGATAACGTGAGATGACGCTGACTTTGCAGCAGTTGTCATGATGAAGTAGATGCGCGTGATAACGTGTTCCAGCTGTGGTATATGACATTACTATTTGACGGCAGTCTATGCTAAAAAAAATGCCCATTGAACTCTTAGGTGTCAGCTTTAGAGGTTGTAGGTGTCACGGTCAGATGTTGTGGTGTGGGGATGACTGAGCATAAATGGGGCGAGCGTGGGTCAACGGGCTGTGAACGCCTGTTCACGTGGAACGGGGGGGGATGAACTCAGGGTACGAGGAGCTGTAATCAGCGGTCAAAAGGAGACAGGGTGGATGACCGAGGCGGTACAAACGGGGACTATATAATAAGAGCATAGTGTGTGACGGGAGAGAGACCGACGGCAGACTGGACTAGAGTGTGTGGATGTTTTTTTTTGTTGAACGTGTTCCTATACAGTCAAACCGGACCGAGGGCAATTGAATGTGAAGAGTAAAGACTGTGTGGACTCTGGAGAGCATGAAGACTCATTAGAAAATTTGCCAATTTTACTTGGCCATACATGTTGGAGATTTCATGTCATTAAACGTACTTTGAACTAAAACCCAGCGTTGCTGATTCATTCACCCGTCCAGTGTGGTAATTATCTGTGGCCAAGGGGGGACCTCAACCCCTAGACAACGACTCCGCCACAGTAGGAGTGATGGAGCTTCGGTAGGAGTTTCCTCAACTTTGGCTGAATGGATTCCTGAGTTTCATATCTTGTTTATGTATTTAATTGGGAAATTTACATACCGTATATACCCTAGTAAGCTCTAATGGAAAACATTAGGGATCCCCTACGACCTTCGGTCATGGGACTTACAATAACATAACCAACTTTAAAAACAAAATATTTTTAGTAATAGTAATATTTATTTTTATTAACGTTTGCTCTTAAAAATACCATCGAATAAAACTTGCTTATTAAAGCCCGTTTATAAATGTGAAGAATCAATTACAAGATTTGACGTTGGAAACCTGATGAATGGACTAACGGATCACTTCTGGGGTTTAACATAATATATTTAAAACATCAACTGTGCTGTTGTCACTGTTGTTTCATGTCTTAAAATATTTACTAGAATAAATAATTACAGTTCAGAGCGTCTCTTTTTATGGTAAATTCTATTAAAGTTTTATTCGCTGGTATTCAAAAATATTATTAACAATATTAATATGAAGAAGACACACAACAATCTGACAGTTTTTAAAGTTCATATGCCAACAGCACTAATGAGCGTTGGTGGCAGTTGTTTCCCTTGTATCATATCGGCTGCCTTTTCACCAATCATCATTGTAGGGGCGTTGATGTTTGCCGATGTGATGAACGGCATGATGGAAGCATCAGCGACCCTGATCCCTTGAATGTGTCGAACCCTTAGCTGGGGGTCCACCACTGCCGTCACGTCATCCTCTGCTCCCATCTTGCACGTCCTGGACGGATGCTGTGCGACCTGGGGTCGCCTTTTAACGGCGCAAGCCCAGTAGTCGGTGGAATCAAAGGCGTGCTGCGAGCACATGTTCAGGTGTTGAACATCGGCCAGCTTGGCTCCGATTGCTGCCATGGGCTTGGACTGTATGACGCGCTTGCAGATCTCCACACCGCGGACAAGGACATCGACGTCTTCTTGAGCTGACAGGCAGTTGACATCAATGACGGGGTGGTCCTGGGGATCACTGGTGCGTAATCTCAGGCTGCCTCGACTTGCTGGTCGTGTGACGATGGGCAAGAAGGTAATGAGATGAGCTGTTTTCTCATGTGTGGTTAATTCCTTTATCATATCAGGATCGCAGTGGAACTGCAGTTGAGGAGAGACAAATAATTTACAATCGAATTTATTCAATTCATTATATTTAAAATCAAATTTTTTAAATGCTCAATTGGAACAAAAATAGATGATATTGTCACATCAGCCAAATAGACATGACCATTGGTTTATTTAAGGACACTCAGAATGTAACTTAACTTCAGGAACACGATTGGCCAATCAAAGCGTGTCCAGTTAAGTTAAAAATATCACTGCATAAAACCATATCAGTAAAATGGCTCTATCTATTTTTTAAAATAAACAATGTATTAAATTTGTATTTTTGAAAAAACACTTCACGGGTGTTTTGTTTTCTTAATATTTAAATAAAGACACATTGTAAGCTTACACTGAGCATCGCCTCGTATCTAAGCGCCGACAGAGAAAACATCATCTGCAAGTCTGGCCAGTACATCTGTTGGGTTGCCGGGGTGGTGCTGGCGTGAAAAGCCACACCTGTCCCGGCCACAGACAGCGGCCCGAGTCTTAAAGTCTCGTAAGCCTCCACCGCCCATGGCGAGTCAAGTATACCGTCGGGCATGTTGATATGTTTTTCAATGGAGGCCGACACGTCAAAGAGCACGTGGTCATGCAGGTTATCTCCCACCGGTAGGTCAGCCACGACTGTGATGTTGAGATCCTCTAGGTGTTTCCTCTGACCGACCCCCGATAACATGGGCAGTTTCGGGGACCCGATGGCCCCGGCGCATAGGATCACCTCTTTTCGGGCTTCTACGCGAAATTCTTTAACCTGTCGGACCACGAAGACGCCTTTGGCCCTTCTGACTTGTATATCAATCTTAAGAACTCGCGCGTTGATGGTGACGTCAAGATTGGGACGTTCTAAAATTGAGTGGATATAAGCACGAGACGCACTCGACCGTTGTCCAAATTCTCCTGGTCCCGTGACACGCACCCTAATCTCTGGCCATTTGGATCGTTGTTGTATTTTTAACCTACTTCCAGGAAAGCGTCGATGAGCACGTTGGTCACTTCGTAAAGCGGATACGATAGCGTCACCCCGACTGGACCATCGGAACCGCGATACGGCGATCTCAGCTCTGGGCTGGTCACTCACTCCAGTTTTTTAAAATAGGACAACACGTGATCGTAATCCTACGACTGATCTCCCGTGTAGTTGGCCCACCTGTTGAAGTCCCTCTTGTCTCCCCTGAAGTAGGCCATGGAGTTGATGCTGCTGGAGCCACCTAGAACGACGCCACGCTTCCAGAGGAATTCCCCATTCTTTAAACCTTTAAATATGTCTGGTCTTGGGACTGGCAGATATTAAAAGAAGATTTCTTCTATAAAACTGGTTAAATTGAATCACAATTTAAAAAGATATTAGTACATCAACTGGATTGCGAGTTTAAATTGCACTAAAACTAAAATTAGTCATTAATAAATCATGGAACTTTTTTTTGAGGCCCATATCCTATTATCTCGTGAAGGATTCCGGATGCAAAGCATCTGGTTCAGTCGTCAACTTTTTCAAAACGCTCGTAAACACGTTTTCTGACTAGCTAGAGAGCTGAAATTTTTACAGTAGGTTTGGCTTGTAGGGAGGATAAAGCTTTTAAATTTTCAGATCGATCGAATGTACCGTAATTAAATTAATGCATTTTTAGTTTATTTCTATATGTAGCTGTAAGCTTTTGTTGACATTTTACGCGTCACGCTGAGTTAAGTTCAACCATCCGTGACCAAATCTTTTCCGTTTTACAACAAAGGTTATTTAAGGCAATCTCAGTCTGTAAATGTTTGTCGCGTTTAAGCATGATAAATACTTTTTAGTTATGTCTCATATATAAGGGATTTATAGTCAAAAACTTTGTTTTTACGGGGTTGTTTAATTCAATCCCTTATATAACTTCCTTTGTTTTTAAATCCCTTATATTAACTTCGCGGCCGGTCATCTCTGTCTGTCGTCATCTCATGGGCTGGGCGGGCGGAAAAAGAAAAGTAAAAAAATGACCCACTTCCCGTAATCCGATCTAGTTGAAATTTCGCACACGGACCCGTCTAACCTAACAATGCATCGTATCAAAATTTCAGATCGATCGATTGTACCGTAATTAAATTAATGTATTTTTTAGTTTATCCTTATATGAGGTATGTAATTCAAATTCACGGTTTGTTATTGTTTTTTTTCCCACGTGAAAGTTTGAGTTGACGCCTTGAGGCGACCCATCGACGTACCCGCGTGCTTTTGTTTACAATTGACGTGTCATGCTGAGCTCGGTCAAGCGAATCGGTGACCAGACTTTTCCCCCTCTACAGGGTTATGAAGCAAAGTTGAGTTACGACAGATTCAGTCATTAAATATTTGTCTCATATATAAGGGATTTATAGTCAAAACCTTTGTTTTTACGGGATTGTTTTATTACCACTATTTTTAAATCCCTTATATTAACGTCACCGCCGTCTCTGTATCTCTGTCTCTCTGTCTGTCGTCATCTCATGGGCGGGCGGGTGGAAAAACAAAAGTCGAAAATGACCCACTTCCCGTGATCCGATCAAGCTGAAATTGGGCACACGGGCCCGTCTAACCTAACAATGCATCGTATCTAAATTTCAGATCGATCGAACGTACCGTAAATAAATTAATGCATTTTTAGTTTATCCTTATATAACGTATGTAATTCAAATTCACGGTTTGTTATTGTTTTTTTCCACGTGAGTTTGAGTTGACGCTTAGACGTCGACCGTCGTGCCAACACCCCCTCACGTCCCATCCCCTGTTAAAAGACAGGGGACATCACTCGGTGTCTCTGTAAATATTTGTGGCGTTGGAAAATAATCAATACTTATAATTATGACTAAAATATAAGGGATTTATAGAAGAAAACTTTGTTTTTACGGGTTTGTTTTATTTTTATACCAAACACCTCATAAGCGCCCGCCCAACGTTTTATACCACGGTGTTGTGTTCACGTGGTGAACTCATGGATGTCAACAAAGCAGACGGGTACCGATGCTTATATATAGACTATAGATAAACTAAAAATGCAATAATTTCAATATGGTACATTTGATCGATCTGAAATTTTGATACAATGCATTGTCATCCAAGATCTATCTGTGGTAAATATTTTAGATCTCTAGGACCATCAGAATTGGTATAATTTTACGTTTCAAGTTTTGAAGGAAGGATGGATACAACATACAAACATTGTGACTTAAATAAAAGCGTGTAATAATAAAAAAAATAACACACTTCCCGTGATGCATAGTCGTGTAGTGTATATGATATGTGTAGTGTGTATAGAAAATCATTCCAGATAGAACTAGCGAAATCATAGAATGTCTTATATAGACAATCCATGTGTTGTGAAAAAAAATAATTTTTCTGCTAAGTGGATCAGCGCACATATGGAAAGGAGTTAAGAATGTGTACGTTTATATTTATAGAAAATTTCAAGTTTTGCTCACAAATTTCGTCTCTAGATGAACTTGGCTAACAGGACATTTAACAGGACTTCATGAATGAAATTAAGTTTTACAATTTTTTTTAACGCGTAAAAGTAGAAAATAAAGTGAACAAAAAACCTTTTTAAAAGAATGAGGCCCAGCTGCAGCGAGGAATGTAGAATCTGGCATGAAAAAGCAGGAAATAATTTTTTAGTCACAAACTAAGAAGTCACACAGGGGGACTCAGAATTTTTGTGTTAGTTGATCAAATTTTATATCGCACAATAAATTCCACAATCAATCACAATAAATATCAATAAAACTTAGAGACCAAAGTAAAGCAATCCAGGAGGTCATGCTTGTGTTTACGTCAGTTATTGTTCATCATAACACCATTGGTGATTTTTAAACACTTTTGTGGCTTGGAGCAGTGTCTGAATGAAATGTGAACCAATCATAACCACACTGTAGACATGGAATTTGTAGTACTAGTACATAGCATTTTTGTTAAACGTCAATTAATTAATGAATGCACAATTTAATCATTATCATTTTGAAAGAAAATATATTAATTACATATGTCTTAATTTTAATTGTTCTAAAAAGCGAGAAATAATGGAACCTAAATCCAAACAAATTCATACTCGTAATTTCAAATTTGCTACTTTGTCCCTTTACCTGCCTGGCTCTTGTTTTTTTCCCCGTTCAAATAAATGCAAAGATGCTGATTATTAAAATGGCACAAAGGAAACAGGTGCGCCACTATAAATTACAATAACTTGGACTAATGGATTTGACAGACAATACTCAGACATGTAATTTCGTTACGCGAACGATACTTAAGTGAAAGGGCGTAGCTTTTGGGATGGAAGGCGGATCTTTGGGTCTTGGCGGAAAGGATGCGCGTTGCCAATGTCTAAAAGGTAGAGGGGGAAAATACATTATTTTAATAATTTACTTGAATCAGTTATTAAATGTACCCGAAAGTCATTTCAGTTTATTTTTATACTAGACCAAATATGAAAAGTGTTTGACGCATCACTCAAGGCCGCAGAAAAATGGTGTACATATTAAATTAAACTACTCTAAAGATAATTAATCAAATTTTGTTGTAGTTTTAAAAAAACAACAATATTGTTACGAATACCTTGAAATTACGGATGTGAATGAAATAAATACAAGGCGAACAAAGAAGGATTATTGAGTCACGAAATTGGATCCGGTCCAGCTGTTTAGTTTTTGTTCATAATCGGATACGAGTATGCATAGTTATCATTACAGTTCGTTTCTCAATACAATTATAAATGAAAGTAAATGTACTCCTAAGCGGATAACGTGTGATGACGCTGACATTGCACCCCTTGTCATGATGATGTTGATGCGCGTGATTACGAGTTCCAGCTGTCGGATATGACTTAGGTGTCAGCTTTTATAGGTTGTAGGAGTGGCGGCGCATTGGTAGGAGTTTCCTTAACTTTTTCTGAAGAGATTCCTGAATTCTTATCTTATTTACGTAGTTATTTTGGGAAATTACTTTAGTATGTCATTACGGTCAAAAGGTCGGTTGGTCGGCCATATCTCAGATACGTGGACATATGCAAGAGAGACATGAAAGTAGCCAACATTGATATACAAAACTGGGAAAACCTGGCAGAGGATAGGTCCATGTGGCGGGCTATAGTGAAAGAAGGATCACTAAGAGCAGAGGAACTAGGGCAGAAGCAGTCGGGAAAAGAGCGAGGAGAAAGGCCAGGCAACACTGCCCCTCTGCTTTCGTGTGTGTGTCATGCAGAAGAGACTGCCACTCAAGGATTGGTCTCATCAGCCCCACCAAGAGCTGCAAATAATAAAGATAAATCTATCGTCTTTCGTAGACGGACAGATGCCATACAGTCATGTGACAGAGAATCCTCCACATCACAGAATTGCATGACCCATTCAACTTAGGTGATGTGTTTCATGCAGATTTGAAACTGCGTTACTGATGAGAGTGTGTGGGGACAACTTTTCAAGGTCGTGGAGATAAGTGTTAAATGAAATTTAAAGGGCTCTACCTAAAGAAAAATCAAGTACAGATTATTAAATTTTAACATCATTGTTTTTAAATTATTGAATTTAAAAAAATTTCTTAAAAAGGTTTTATCGGACCTCGTAGCGGTCTGCCATTGGCCCGCGGGCCGCAAGTGGCTCACCCTGCTCTGATGAGATCACCTTGCCATAGTTCTCCAAAGTTGTCCCAAAAGTTATTCCCAGATAATAACAGTTTAGTCCCATATTTTGCCCCCATAAAGTTGGTGCATGTGAAATCAGATCTTTCTTAGATACCGTTATGGAACAATTGATGTAATGTTAGGAAACATTTAATAAAACAAACCCGTAAAAACAAAGTTTTTGACTATAAATCCCTTATATATGAGACATTACTAAAAGTATTGATTATGTTCAAACGTGGAAAACATTTACAAACTGAAACCGAAATTATCTCCCCTGGCTTTAAAGCTGGGAGAAGGGGGGAGGGGGTGTGGACATGGATAGGTGGCGTCAACGCGTTAACTCAACTCAAGGTGGTTTACCTGGTTAAAACACGAGATGTGTTCACCGAAGGCTGGGGTGAAGTCAAGTGACCCGTAAAATGTAAACAATAGCGACCGCTACATATAGTTTATAAAGATAAACTAAAAATGCATTAATTTAATAACTGTACGTTCGATCGATCTGAATTTTTGATACGATGCATTGTTAGGTGACACGGGTCCGTGTGCCAAATTTCAGCTCGATGGCATGACGGAAAGTGGGTCATTTTTGACTTCTGTTTTTCCGCGGTGCCCGCCCAAGACAGAGAGAGACAGAGACGGCGGTGAAGTTAATATAAGGGATTTAATAAAACAAACCCGTAATAAAACAAACCCGTAAAAACAAAGTTTTTGACTATAAATCTTTTATATTTGAGACATAATTAAAGTATTTACAAATATTTACAGACTGAATCTGTCTTTACTCCACTTTGCTTTTAACCCAGTGGGGGGGGGGTGGAAGAGGGGAAAGGTCTTGTCACCGATCGCTAGGCCGAGCTCAGCGTGACACGTAACATGTAAGCAAAAGCACGCCGGTACACCTGGTTAGAACACGAGATGTGTTCACCTGTGGCTGGGGTGACGTCAAGTGACCCGTAAAATGTAAACGATAGGGACCGCTACATATAGTTTATATTGATAAACTAAAAATGCATTAACTTAATTACGGTACGTTCGATCGATCTGAAATTTGGATACGATGCATTGTTAGGTGACACGGGTCGTGTGCCAAATTTCAGCTCGATGCCTTCACGGGAAGTGGGTCATTTTTTACTTTTGTTTTTCCACCCACCCAAGACAGAGAGACAGAGAGAGAAACAGACAGACAGAGACGTCGGTGAAGTTAATATAAGAGATTGTAATAGGCCTCAGCCTTTAAAGTAAGGTTTCAGAATCACATGTAATAATCGGTATATTTATTTGAAGGTTTCTCTGCTTATTCTAATATATTTGTGAATACGAAGCTTACAATATAATGTGAACCCACTAAAGGCATCTGAAAACTTTTGACAGTAGCTTATAATACTTATGTTTTCTTTGGCAAACCCGAAAAGTTTACTGGTAAATGTTATATGTACATAAGAATTTGTTGAACGATTCTCATTAAAATCTCGATGTACAGTGAAAAGAAAATAGTTTACAAAATTTTATAATAATTGCTTTCGCAAACACTTAAATGCCAAATAAGCAAATTGACAAGAGTGACACCATTAGTTAAATCATTAAACCTAGAAACACTAGATGATAGAAAAACAAAGAGCAACATAGTAATCGTTCAAAAGGCGATTATTTCTAACTCGGAAATACAACTCAAAGATCATCTAATACAGCACTCATATAGCCACAGGGAAAAAACAATTGGCTTATTCCGTATGCAAGGACAAACACATACAAATCTCCTTCTTCCCGTCCGGAAAACAATTCGGGCATGGGATGGGTTGTCTGATCAAACCAGGAAAACCGACACGTTATCATTAACATTTAAAACTCTAATAAACAACAGATACAATTATCTTCTGTATAGAGGGAACATCTGAACTAGATAGGACAAGAAAATAAGATGGAAGCTTGTTGCTGGACGATCTGGTTCATGGTCTTTTTTTAGACTTGCAACGGGCAGGAAGTGATTTTATTTCCCTTAGCTCCGAGCTTTTAATATTCTTGGCATTAACTGCTTTATATATCTATATCATGGAGTAAAAGAAATTATACAATGCTTGGCATTAACTACTGTATATATATATATATATATATATATATATATATATATATATATATATATTATATCACGGAGTAAAAGAAATTATACAATGCTTTGCATTAACTACTGTATATATCTATATCACGGAGTACAAGAAATTATACAATTCTCGGGATTAACTACTGTATATACAGTCGGACTTCTCTAAGTCGAACTCAAAGAGACCGGGAAAAAAATTCAAGTTACGGAGTTTTCGAGTCAGGGAAAATGGCGTAATAGGAGCAGAATTTTGCACCTAACAATTAATTCGATATAGGGAGGTTTTCGACTTAAAGGATGTTTTACTAAGAGAGATCCGACTGTATCTATATCACGGAGTACAAGAAACTACACAACTCTTTTAAGAAAATAATAACTAAAAAGATATCAGCAAATAAACAAAGTCAATAACTTTTCCCCCGTTAATATGTAGTTTTAAGGAAGACGATTACGCTTTTCAGGCAGAAGAAGAGGAGTTTAATGTAGTTCATCAGATTCTTTATATGTCATTGGCAGTGCCTTGATATCTGACATTTTCATCACATTAATTGAAAAAAACCTTCTAGATACCTCAGTCCCCTGAATCTATTTTATGAGTCCGTTAACAGCGCCTGAAAATGAGATACGAGAGGCTAAAGACTTTGCCACTTACAACATAAAAAAAACATTAACAATTTTATTCTCAAAGGATTATATCGCTTAACTAAATGCTAATGTCCATGCAAATATTAATTTGATGTAATCAAAATGACAGCCCTCGCCCTCACCAACAAAATGGTCTCCATATCTACCTCAGCTTTTAATAGAGCAATACCGTAATAAGAGTTTATGATTCAGTGGCGTTGCCAGGAGTGTTCGTGGGATGCAGACCGAATTGCATGTTTAAAGAGCAATCACTACTTGGTTTTTACGAATTTGATTAGCGGACGCCCGACTGCACTTAAATTGTCCCCGGCTGTAGCTCACCAAAGTGTATGTTTTATTTAAATTGTTTATGTTTTTTGTATAAGAACATACGTTGTATGTATTAACGTATTCATCCTTGTATATTTTTATGTAACTATTGGTAACTTGTGGATAGCGATACAATTTTTTCTAACCATCCTCCACCCAGCCCCCTTTTTTAATGACCTTTTTTATGGCCAATGGGGGTGGAAAAATACAAAGTCTCACTTTAAACAGCTTGTTAGCATAATGACATAGAAGTTTAGTCGTTGGTAGGATGTTGAAATTAAGTATCACAAATTTTCGTGACTTTTTCATACATATGTGGGCTCCTGGAGATAAGTTGTGATTAAATTATTGTAATTTGTAATGACATCGTTACATGAATCAATCGGTTTCCTGTAAGAATTATATCATTTTAATATTTTCAAGCCACAACAGTACTTAAGGCCATAATTACTTCTATCGTGAACTCTGCACCTATATGTAAGCAAAGATAGTGTAAAGGATGTTTTTAAAAATCATCAAAATTGTAGTAATGCGATCCTATTTTATTTGTAACAATGTCTAATTATATAATCTTGTGCAGAGGCGTAACTAGGTATTTGGCGCCCTTGGCTAGTTTATTTTTGGCGCCCTTGATAAATTGACAAGTTTCAGCTTTCCGATTTTTTCATTTGTTACAAAAAATAATTGAATTTCTATTTTATTTATGACAATAACTACGTAGTGACAGTCATACAAACTGAATATAAAAAATGCATAAGACAGGAACAATACTAATTTACAGTTTATTATTTACTAAATAATACCAAATAAATAGGTGGATAAAACGGGATGTTGTTGCGTTAATAAAGAATACAGCAAAACTTGAAGTAACGTGTATTATAAATAAAAACAATAGTGTCAATGTGTCAAACTCATTATCTCATACATAAAGATAGAAACTCACAATTAAAAGTAAATTTAAGTAACACTCTACCGACTACAGCTCAGCACTTCTGTTAACTGGCGTATTGGCGTGTTGCTAATACAGTCGGACCTCTCAAATTCGAACTCAGGGGGAAAATATTCGACTTACTCCCCCAATTCCACTGTGGAGGGAGTAAAGTGTGGGAGGGGAGGGAAGGTGTCTCCACTCACGGCCTTGTGTCGGCATGTCAAAGCAAGTTGTCTTCCTTTCATATGAAACATAGACACCGCCTCTCTTTCCTGTCAAGCCTACTAGCCGGTATGACTTTTCCCCCCACCTCTCAATAGCTAATTGTCCTTGATTAATCGGCGCCAATTATGTCATTTCCCTAACTCAAAAACTCGTAGTTGAATTTTTTTTCGGGTCCTTTTGAGTTCGACTTAGAGAGGTCCGACTGTATTTCTTTAAATACAAATTTAAAAATTAGAGATTTAGTGGCGCCCTTTTGAGCTAGCGTCTTGGCAACTGCCCCGATGCCAACCCGTTGTTACGCCACTGGTCTTGTGGGTATGTAATAATATATGTTCTTGCGATTGTGCGTGATAGAAAGAAACGCATTTCGGAACAAAGGGAATTCTTGTACCCGGTATCATGGATAGTTCATGGAAATTTGTTGGGGTTGTGAAAGTGCTAAATGATATATGTTAAGTATAGTATATGTTTTATTTTGGAATATGTTTTATAATACATGAATCGTTAATTGTTGCAGTTGGTATGACGCTTCGCCTTGTTGCGGTTGTTTTAATGCTTAGACTGATGACGCTTTTGGGTATGACAGTTGACGTTGTTTGTAGTAAAAGATTACGCTGAAATTTTGCCAGTAAAACCACCGATAGCGACGCGTCAGCTGTTGTTGGAGAGATGTGTGAAACAATCAACAGCCTTTATGAATATTGTACTCTTGATATAACTCATTGTCCTTTTAAATGAATCGAATAGGGAAAAACAAATTATGATAAACAAAAGGATTAACACCAGGTAAATTTACTTGGCAATGAAACTTTATTCTATTCTATTAATTCAGAAGTTTATAGTTACATTCAATGTAAAAAAAATGAAACGAAAAAAAAAGACAATTTCTATACTTTACATATCCACAAGCAGTGGTGTAATACACCACTGTTAATTTATCGCAGATCTCACAATCAATAAAAATGGAATAAAATTAAAGTACATGGCAGATTCAGACATGTAAATAACTATATTTTAACACAATGTGCTAGTAGAGACAAATAAGAGCCGATATGTTAAATTCATAACATAGACTAAAATGAGAGAACACGTGATCTTGTTGGATTTTTTAAAATAAATGAAATATTTGTAATTATATATTTTGTTTATTATTTTAAATTTTATATTTATATAGAATAGACTTTGTTCAAAATAATATATTACTTTTTTTAAAATTTTGTCTTAAACAAACAAGTTATTAAGTTTTCTACGGTTCAAAAAGAAAAACATCCAAAATCACAAAATTCCTTCCTATTTATTCTAATATTACCTTCAGATAATTAAAATCTCTCCCTTTAATTTAAAATGTAAAAAAAATATATTTTTTTCTGCAGTTTTTACCAAATTACCTTCGTAATCACCAAAACGGCTACGAAATTAAAAAGACCCCTGTGCATTTCTTAGAAGTATTTTTTTCACAAATGATGGTTGATATTAACGCTTGAGAAATAATTTAGATGTATTTTGATTAAACTCTCTTTTTGAAAACTGCTTTCTCTTTACAATATTTTTTTATGATGCATTAGGAATCAATTTTTCAATATCTGAATGGCAAAAATTAATTTTATCTTAACTACATGTATCTTTTTTCACAGCTCACCAAAGAGATTTTAAGATTTTATTATACCACTCGAATGTTTAACGCAAAGTAAACATATCTATCATTACACTATTGAAATTTGCATTTTAAAGGACTTGACTATATTTCTGAGAAGGCACCACATGGAGAAATCTCCCCGACCTGACCCAAAGCTAACGAAATTCTTACCCAATATTTAACGTAGCGTTATGAAATATAAAAGATGATACTACATACTGTTGTCAACGATATCGCATACACCAGTTGTGGGATATTGGATGGGGCGTGGCTATATATTATGGTCGGTGGCAGCTGCTTGCCCTTGATCAGATCCGCCGCCTTCTCCCCAATCATGATCGTGGGTGCGTGGATGTTGGCCGACGCCACGAAGGGCATGATTGAAGCGTCAGCGATCCTGAGGCCCTCAACCCCCAGCACCCTGAGCTGGGGATCGACCACGGACGTGGGATCGTTCGGCGAACCCATTTTACAGGTCCCCGACACGTGATGCAAGGTCCTGGGTCTCGCTCTGATGGCGCACGCCCAGAACTCCCTGGAGTTGAGCTCGTGCTCCGCGCAAATTTTTAAGTGGACCGTGTCCACGAGTTTAGCGTCGACGGCGGCCATCGCCTTCGTCTTGAGGATTTTTTGGCAGATCTCCACACCACGGACCATGAGGTCAACGTCCTCCTGCCGGTCGTAGTAGTTGGGGTCGATGATGGGGTCGTCGCGGGGATCCGTGCTCCGCAGTCTCAGTGTTCCCCGGCTTGCCGGTCTGGTCAGTAGAGGCCAAAAGGCGAAGCCGTGTGTGACGTTGTAACGCGGGGAAAGCTCCTCAAGAAGGTCTGGGCTGTAATGGTGCTGGAAATAGAAAACAGAGGTCTGTTGCGTCTAAACCAAATGGATACGAGGCATCACACACGTTACAGTCAAAAATAACAGCAACAAAACTACAAAATATTACAATAAATTATCGATACTACATAATAAGCAGTACAAACTAAATAATTACACCCAAATGAAAGATTTTAATAGGATTTTGATATTTGTGGGAAAATCAAGCTCTAGAATCCAAACAGGGCAAATACAGGGCGGAAGACAGAGTTATGTGTCGTCTTGATTTCGCTTATTTTTTGCGATTCATTAACGACCATTTTATTGCCACGTTACTAATTTTATATTGTAAGTAACTATTTAAACATGTCTATTAATATTGTAATATTTTAACTTACAACTCAAATATTTATAGTTCATACTTTCAAATTCTAAACAGCTCCTTTCAAATATTAGCTTCATAAAATTATATTTAAATATAACATATTTTTTAAAAAAACAACTTAACACCATGTTATTTCAACTTCACATTGTTTTAATTGTACATAACAACTGTCATATTTCAAAACTTTCTAGTAAAAGTTTTCAAGTTATCTATTTCCCATTTTAATTTCCCAGGTTTCCACTTACCTGCAGCCCATTTTGAATACCAGTCAAGTTTACCCTTGGATGTATTTCACTTACCACTAGCATGTTGGCGGCAGTAGGCGGTGTCAATGCAAACAAGATTTTAACTTCCGGCCAGTCCAAACGCCTCGCATCGTCCGTCGTGCTCGTATGAAAGGCAACACCAGAGTCCGTCAAAGTAAGCGGCCCTTTCTTGAGCACATTGTACTCCGTGACCGCCCAATACGACGTCAGCACGTCCTTGGGCAGATCGGTTGACGCATTGATGGACACGGCGAGGTCGAAGATCAGGTGGTCCTGGAGGTTGTCGCCGACGGGAAGATCGGCCACCACTGAGATGTTCAGCGCCTCCAGGTGCTCCCTCGGCCCGATCCCCGACAGCATCAGGAGCTGCGGCGACCCGAAGGTTCCGGCCGAGAGGATGATCTCCCTGCTGGCGCCGACGGTCATCGACTGCGACCCTTTGCTGAACCGAACCCCGACGGCGCGTCTGTCCTCGATGATGATTTTTTCAACCGTCGCGTTGATGGTGACGTCGAGGTTCGGGCGCTGCAACGCCGGGTGGAGGTAAGCACTGGCCGTGCTTGACCTAAACCCGTGGTCGGTGTTGGACTGGGACCTGGACACACCCTCCATCGTCTCGCCGTTGAAGTCCTGGTTGTATCTATAGCCGAGCTCCAGAAAAGAGTCGATGATCGTGTCCGTGAGTTCGTACGTCGCGGCGGACCTGGTCACCGCGATCGGCCCGTCCGTCCCGCGGTAAACGGAGCTCTTCAGGTCCGGGTCCGTGACTCTCTCCATTTTCTTGAAATAGGATAGCACGTGCTGGTAGTCCCAGCCGGCGTCCTCCGTGTGGCGGGCCCACCGCTCGTAGTCCTGCTTCGCCCCGCGGACGTACGCCATGTTGTTGGTGCTGCTGCATCCACCGAGGACGGTCCCTCTGGGCCACTGAGCCTGACCGCCCTGCATGTGCTTGTAGGCGTCGGGCTTGGGCACTAGATGACATAAGGGAAATAATAAGTTTTATATTTATGTAATCATAAAATTGTTTAGGTAGCCTCCCATCTATGAACCCCCCTCTCCCATTGTCCTTCCGACCATAAAAAACTGAGTTTGCAAACTAAAACGGTTTAAAGTAATGCTATTTCAGTTTAGTTTTAATATTGCTAGAAAAAGAATTAATGCCCATGGCATTAGGCTACGTTTATAGAGGCGGCGGGTTTCGGGAAATCCCACGCGCGAGTGGACTCGCGCGAGGAATGTTTCTATTTTTGCTTTGCAGGTGTTCATAGAGGACGCGGCTGTCACGAGGCGACAAATTTTCCGGCCGGCGTGGGTAATTACCAGAACTAGTTGCTAGTTCTTGTTCCGCGTTGCCGCGCGGGACTGTGAATTCAAACAGATGGGCTTTGAATGTTTCTTCATACTGTTAAATGTTCAATAATTCACCAACCACGAATTCGATTATGTCCATTCACAATATTAATTCGAGCATCTTGAATAAGTCGTTTAGTTTTTGAGATATCATTTTTGCTTCCAGATAATTCAATAGAATTTCGACCAGATGAGTCACTGTCAGTAGAAAGCTTTATCTGAAAATCATTGTTTTTATCTATGTCTTTCATTCTGCTTAATACACAACCAATTGTTGTTCCTACTTCAGATGATTTTACACGAATGGTTTCAGACTCACTAGTACCATCTTTGTCTCTCCTATTATGGTTTCATTCCTTTTATCATATATGTGATTGTCAATAGTGGCTACAGTGTCACTAGTTTCTATTTGTGCTCGATTCAACTTTATTATTTTTCTATCATTCATGTCTTGGTTTTCATTCTTTCTCCATGGCTGATCAAAATTTCTTATTCTGGAATCAAAACTATATCTGCCTCTCCATGATCTTCTGCTTTGATTATAATCTCTATATATGGAATTGTGATTATATCTGTCTCTCCATGGTCTTGATCTTTGTTCTGTTTCTTTCTTAAAGGGCTGCCATTAGGTGACACCCTATTTGGTTGTCCTTTATTGTGGTAACACTGCTCTACCATATGTACTGGCTTGTTACAGTACCAGCAAATAGTTTGTCTGTTGCCTTGGTTTGGCAAACTCTGGTTTCTCATACCATGCCTTTTTTCTTGACTTTTAATTTGTATTGCTGCAAAAATATCTTTTCTTTTGTTCATTTCCAAAAATTGCAATTATCAAACTCTTCACACCATGAATGGATACGACTTAAGTTCATTTATTTATAATTCACACTGACAAAGTTGTTAATAGTCCATATCTTTTTTTAGTTCAAGGTTATGTTTACAAATATTTCCTGGAATCAACAACACCTGTGAGCTTGGTGACGTAGTTCACTGCGTGTCGTCTGGCTTTTCCCCGCTTTTACTATAAACACCAACCGCGCGATTGATTAGGCGCGGTTTTCTGGTTACTCGCGGCAACCCGCCTACCCGCCGCCTCTATAAACGTAGCCTTATACTATATCGCAATATACAGTACACGTATGCACTCATATTAATTTTCTCATTCACCTCTATGGGGCCATCCATAAATGACGTCACGCACCTGGAGAGGGGTCACATATTTGTGATGATGTGTGACGTTTAAGACATTTGAAGTCACACCAAAAAGGTGAAAGTTTAAATAAAATTTCTACTTAAATATTTAATAGTTTACAATTTATTTAACACGTTTTTCATGGCTTCACGCGTGTTACAATATTAGAGTGCAGGCTTACACTAAATACATACTTAAATGACAAAAAGTGTTTTAAAACATGCTCATTTTCAAATAGAAAATACATCTTTAATGACAAAACTTTGTTACGTCATATTGGTGATGTCTAAGTTTTGGTATCGACGTGTGACGCGGGGGAGAGGGGATTAAAATCGGCCTAAATCGCGTGACCTCATTTATGTAAATTATTGTATTTTTGAAGCCACACTAGCGATTGCATAATAGTAGAAAAATTATAGTCCCATTGAACAATCATCGTCTGAAAATCCTCCGCATATATCGTCGTCTGTAGTGAGTTACTCACCACTGAAGTAGAACCTCATGAGATTTGGGCAGGTCCACGTCTGCTGGAACAGAGCCGGCACCGAGATGGCGGGGATACCTCGGTCGTCACCCCCTTGTTCCAGGAGAAGAACTGTGACGTCACTGTCTTCGGACAGTCGACTGGCGATGACAGAGCCTGCCGTACCGCCACCCACTGTTCATACATGAAACAGTGAATGATACTAGACCATAGTACATGTACTTGATTATTGTTTATTATGTAAATTTTGTAATGTTACAAATACATTACATATGCCTTTATGGTAACATAATTAAATATTTTTGGCTTGTTGATGGGCTTTGCGAAGTCGAAGATCAGATGATTCTATATAAATATTTTTAAAACTCATAATATATATATTCGCGTGATATGAGATAATTATATTTAAGGTGATTTGTATCACAATCTTCATGGGTCAACAGATTTTTCAAGCAGATCAGCTTTCAATAAAGAGCCAAAATCCTAAGTGCGTCAACCCTTGCACTGACTTATAGCTTGTCGGCCCGCTGAATGAAGTAAGTCACTCTTGGAAATATGAACTTGACTTGAACTTGAACTATCCCTTAACCCGTTGTTGGGTCGTCGGAGCACCATCGTGAACTGCTCACTAACACACGCCATTTGTCCCGGTCCTGTGCTGCCCTTAGAGAGTCGCCGAATGAAAGGCCGGTCCACTCTTTGATATCGTCCTCCCATCTCTTCTTTTGTCTGCCTCTTTTCCTTCCTCCCTGGACTGTGCCTTGTAATATGGTTTTTGCGAGACCTCCAGTTCTTGTCACGTGTCCGTACCATCGTAATTTCCTCTTCTTAATTGATGTGAGTAGGTCCTCGTAGGGGCCAATGACAGTACTTATTGTGTTGCGGACCGCTTCATTTGTGATGTGCGCTGTGTAGGAGATGTTCAATATCTTTCTGAAACATCTCATCTCTAGCGCATTTATTCTTCTTTGGAGGTCTGCAGTGAGATATGATGTTCCCTTAAAGATTGCCTACTAATGATCTATTGTTTACATTTTAATTACTGTTTAGAATAAGTTCAAAATTATATTTTAACAAGGTACAATATTCTACAACACAATGACACAACATGGAATAAGGTATCATAAGGCAGACGATTCGTTTAGTTTAATAATACAAATATTAAAAATACAGAGCAGCACGATTTACAGAATCGTAAAATCCTTTTGGTTGATATTTTAATTTAATGAGTCTGATCCACAACTTTTGTAAACATAATACAATATTTGTTGTATAATATTTGTCTTTAGATTAATTTAGGGAATATTTTCAACTAAGGTTAAATAGTGAATTTATTAAGATTTGATTCCCCTTATCACCTCTGTGCCCCCACCACTTTTTTTTTCTAAACTGAACTCAATTTTCTCCCAAACTTGTTTTCATAATAATTATTATCCATTCAGGCTTAATTTAATTTTACATGGATAATTTATTATTTTTAGTAAATATCTTAACATAAAAATGAATTGTTCATTTCAAAATTTGCTTAAGCCCTAATCATTTCTTTCCATCATTATTAAAAGTGTGCGTTCCTTTTACGGACACATTGTGTATCTATTTACTTGTCCACAAAGTCATTTCATGATCATGGACACCACAGGCACTCTTACATTCGTGGGCCCTCCTCAACGTGAAATAAGAAACCAAATGTGTATTAAAGCCTAACACTCATACACTTTTTTCTGACTTTGCAATCCAATTTTTATATATTTGAAACTGTTATTTTCAATTGTTTATTTTTTTTTAAATATTGTTTTAGTAAATCTCATATGAAATAATATATTTTACTTCTTTTCACTTTTTATTTTTATATTTTTATTATTATCAAGTGATATCATTTCCCTTTAAAGGGTATTGAAACGCCAGCTGATAATTGGAATTACATAGAACTGCGGCTATGACTCTGCTCATGCACTGTTGTACTTGAAACTTTATCGCTATATTTAAATATATTTTTTTCCCTTTGATTTAATAAGCAATTCGAGAAAACAGAAAAATGAATGTTCCTATAAAAATAAACTTACCAACTATGTAGTCGTATGAGAGTCGCGGCTGACTCACAAAGTCCTTACCCGCCACCTGAGTGAGTACGTGTAAAAATGTCACAAAGATGAGCGCCGACGAGATGCTAGGTGCGCAACTGCTAGACAGCAGCATGGTATCCACTTTGGTTATTATAGGTCGCATCATGAAATTTGTGCCACGTACACGTAAAGACAAGATTCTAACAGGGACCCATCGCCTCAGGTAGTGCTAGTATAGGTGATTAGATTACTGATCAAACAAGTGGACCCCTAATGTGGATTTGATGGTCTTCTTTGAGCTTGTCTACGTAGGAAGTTGATTTTTTTCCCTCAATAGATGCAAAACTTTATATAAATAAATGTCCAACAACATAACCGTGAATGAACTGGTAAAATCTAGAGAAGACACAATTTTAAAATTTAAAAAAAAACGGAAATCACATTTTATGATATCGTTAATATTGTTTTATTTTTAATAAGCACTTGTTAAAACATGATTGAAATGATTCTAGACGATATTCTTTAACGTGAATGAAAGCTTTACAGTAAAAGTTCTAGAGAATACAATGGCGATTTTCACATGGGGAACTATGCTAAATAATTAAATAAATAGTATACAAGCAGCTATGCATTAATAATAAATAAAATAAAAATCAAGCCATATTATGATATCTAATGAATTTTTTGTTTTACGATACCAAGAACAGATGGTTTACTTTTAATGAATCGTTCAGAGGGCCATCAAAAGAATATAACACAGCACAGTTTGAGACAGTCCAATCTATTAAAAAAATCAGAGTACATTTTCGCTGTTACTTTATATAACAAACCTGCCAGGAGGTGGGGTGGGTGGGATCAGAGTAGATGAATCTTGGCAAGGTTACCCACCACAACAGCCTTTGAAAACAAAACTCGTAATAATGGCCTATCATTCCATTGCCACCTCCATTCCAACACGTGTGGCTACCATTGTTGACGTAATTAACCGCTGTGGACAAGGCGTGCGCACAGACAAAAAGTCCTGTCGTCACAGTCTCATGCACGTAAACACCTTTTTACAATGGTTTCCTTGGTTTTAAACGCCCTCATCAAGAAATACCTTTCTTTACAGTCCGAATATAATAAATACCCTCGACCCAAACAACTGCTTGGCAGAAGCGTAGCTATGGAAGGAGGGTGGTGGGTACATGTGCCCCTGGATGGTGGTGTATATTTTCAAACTGATTTTAATGGTTCACTTATAAATATTTTTTTTAACCTTATTCCCTCTTTGCACTTCCTCTCTCTTTTTTCCAGATGAGGCTTTTACATTATATTATAATATGTGAACAAGGCTTATTAATAAGTGTCGAAGCGCAGATTTTGAGGAATATCATCGGTTGCAAAATATCATTGCTGAGCTTTTCCTGCTTAGGTACGTTGTTTTTAAACTCCATCGTATATTTCAATTAATTAAAAAAATTATTAAAACAATGGATATAATCTTTTCGACTCATTCATTTCCCATTCTATAGCCCCGAGCCACCGTGGATCTACCACCTCTTTGTTTTTATCGTAATGATGTTGACTTTGAGGTGGAAAGTAAAGAAATGTGGTTTGTTATTGACCGTGTTTGAAAGTAAACAGAGATTACCGTCTTTGAATTCACAAAGTCCAATAGTGTTTCCGTTTGTTGGTGGTCGTGTGGATAATAAGAAGAAGTTTATGAAAAGGACTCGCTTTAAAATTTTCTCTTCGAAAAATATTATAACCAACAAGTAAGTTTCGTTTTTTTTAAAAATATATTTTTTATTAGATGTTTTAAAAAAAATTTGATTGCAAGCACGGATGCATTTATTATAATAATTGTTATTATTTATTAAGTTCTGTAACAGGTTCGTAAATTTAACTGTGTTTTGTATATTTTAAATTTTTATTTTGTTTATTCAATGCTTATAAAAGTAGTACTTTTCCTAATGGTTTTTTATTTTAAAAATAGAATGGTTACCAAACCTTTGTTTCTATCTGTGTGGAAAACTATCTTGTATGCCGCTTGGTGAGACTCGCTAGCGAATCTATCAGCCTGTTTATGAGAGCTTAATGCCTGCTTGGTGAGACTCGCTAGCGAATCTATCAGCCGGTTTATGAGAGCTTAATGCCTGCTTGGTGAGACTCGCTAGCGAATCTATCAGCCTGTTTATGAGAGCTTAATGCCTGCTTGGTGAGACTCGCTAGCGAATCTATCAGCCTGTTTATGAGAGCTTAATGCCTGCTTGGTGAGACTCGCTAGCGAATCTATCAGCCTGTTTATGAGAGCTTAATGCCTGCTTGGTGAGACTCGCTAGCGAATCTATCAGCCGGTTTATGAGAGCTTAATGCCTGCTTGGTGAGACTCGCTAGCGAATCTATCAGCCGGTTTATGAGAGCTTAATGCCTGCTTGGTGAGACTCGCTAGCGAATCTATCAGCCGGTTTATGAGAGCTTAATGCCTGCTTGGTGAGACTCGCTAGCGAATCTATCAGCCTGTTTATGAGAGCTTAATGCCTGCTTGGTGAGACTCGCTAGCGAATCTATCAGCCTGTTTATGAGAGCTTAATGCCTGCTTGGTGAGACTCGCTAGCGAATCTATCAGCCGGTTTATGAGAGCTTAATGCCTGCTTGGTGAGACTCGCTAGCGAATCTATCAGCCTGTTTATGAGAGCTTAATGCCTGCTTGGAGAGACTCGCTAGCGAATCTATCAGCCGGTTTATGAGAGCTTAATGCCTGCTTGGTGAGACTCGCTAGCGAATCTATCAGCCTGTTTATGAGAGCTTAATGCCTGCTTGGTGAGACTCGCTAGCGAATCTATCAGCCGGTTTATGAGAGCTTAATGCCTGCTTGGTGAGACTCGCTAGCGAATCTATCAGCCGGTTTATGAGAGCTTAATGCCTGCTTGGTGAGACTCGCTAGCGAATCTATCAGCCTGTTTATGAGAGCTTAATGCCTGCTTGGTGAGACTCGCTAGCGAATCTATCAGCCGGTTTATGAGAGCTTAATGCCTGCTTGGTGAGACTCGCTAGCGAATCTATCAGCCTGTTTATGAGAGCTTAATGCCTGCTTTGAGAGACTCGCTAGCGAATCTATCAGCCGGTTTATGAGAGCTTAATGCCTGCTTGGTGAGACTCGCTAGCGAATCTATCAGCCTGTTTATGAGAGCTTAATGCCTGCTTGGTGAGACTCGCTAGCGAATCTATCAGCCGGTTTATGAGAGCTTAATGCCTGCTTGGTGAGACTCGCTAGCGAATCTATCAGCCTGTTTATGAGAGCTTAATGCCTGCTTGGAGAGACTCGCTAGCGAATCTATCAGCCGGTTTATGAGAGCTTAATGCCTGCTTGGTGAGACTCGCTAGCGAATCTATCAGCCTGTTTATGAGAGCTTAATGCCTGCTTGGTGAGACTCGCTAGCGAATCTATCAGCCGGTTTATGAGAGCTTAATGCCTGCTTGGTGAGACTCGCTAGCGAATCTATCAGCCGGTTTATGAGAGCTTAATGCCTGCTTGGTGAGACTCGCTAGCGAATCTATCAGCCGGTTTATGAGAGCTTAATGCCTGCTTGGTGAGACTCGCTAGCGAATCTATCAGCCTGTTTATGAGAGCTTAATGCCTGCTTGGTGAGACTCGCTAGCGAATCTATCAGCCTGTTTATGAGAGCTTAATGCCTGCTTGGTGAGACTCGCTAGCGAATCTATCAGCCGGTTTATGAGAGCTTAATGCCTGCTTGGTGAGACTCGCTAGCGAATCTATCAGCCGGTTTATGAGAGCTTAATGCCTGCTTGGTGAGACTCGCTAGCGAATCTATCAGCCTGTTTATGAGAGCTTAATGCCTGCTTGGTGAGACTCGCTAGCGAATCTATCAGCCTGTTTATGAGAGCTTAATGCCTGCTTGGTGAGACTCGCTAGCGAATCTATCAGCCGGTTTATGAGAGCTTAATGCCTGCTTGGTGAGACTCGCTAGCGAATCTATCAGCCTGTTTATGAGAGCTTAATGCCTGCTTGGAGAGACTCGCTAGCGAATCTATCAGCCGGTTTATGAGAGCTTAATGCCTGCTTGGTGAGACTCGCTAGCGAATCTATCAGCCTGTTTATGAGAGCTTAATGCCTGCTTGGTGAGACTCGCTAGCGAATCTATCAGCCGGTTTATGAGAGCTTAATGCCTGCTTGGTGAGACTCGCTAGCGAATCTATCAGCCTGTTTATGAGAGCTTAATGCCTGCTTGGTGAGACTCGCTAGCAAATCTATCAGCCGGTTTATGAGAGCTTAATGCCTGCTTGGTGAGACTCGCTAGCGAATCTATCAGCCTGTTTATGAGAGCTTAATGCCTGCTTGGTGAGACTCGCTAGCGAATCTATCAGCCTGTTTATGAGAGCTTAATGCCTGCTTGGTGAGACTCGCTAGCGAATCTATCAGCCTGTTTATGAGAGCTTAATGCCTGCTTGGTGAGACTCGCTAGCGAATCTATCAGCCTGTTTATGAGAGCTTAATGCCTGCTTGGTGAGACTCGCTAGCGAATCTATCAGCCTGTTTATGAGAGCTTAATGCCTGCTTGGTGAGACTCGCTAGCGAATCTATCAGCCTGTTTATGAGAGCTTAATGCCTGCTTGGTGAGACTCGCTAGCGAATCTATCATCCTGTTTATGAGAGCTTAATGCCTGCTTGGTGAGACTCGCTAGCGAATCTATCAGCCTGTTTATGAGAGCTTAATGCCTGCTTGGTGAGACTCGCTAGCGAATCTATCAGCCTGTTTATGAGAGCTTAATGCCTGCTTGGTGAGACTCGCTAGCGAATCTATCAGCCTGTTTATGAGAGCTTTATGCCTGCTTGGTGAGACTCGCTAGCGAATCTATCAGCCGGTTTATGAGAGCTTAGGATCAATCCACAAACGATATTGTAATGAATTCGTTTTAAAAGTTTAAGAACCTTGCATTTGGTGATGAACTCTGTGAAGTCATATTTTTGAGCGAATTAAAAAAAAACATTATTTTTTTGACCTCTACATTGCTTATCCTTTAAAACTTTACGTCAAGTGAGTGATCATTTGAAGCAAATCGTATCGGATCGAAAGCCATCATTTTCATGCATACATGATTTTTTTAGATCTACACATAATGTATAATTAAGCTTTTAAATTATTTTGTCGGAAAATTATATTTTGAAATATACAGCTCGCGCCCCGAACAGTTTTTGTGTACATATCGATACTGTATCTGGGTTGGTGGAATTGTGTTAGATCGTAGTATACAGTTCACGAAAAACAACCGTCTTTATCATTTGCTTTCACAAGGAAGACCATTAAAGCTAAAGAGACTGTGTGGTCAAAGTCGCTATAGACGGCTCTTTTTTTCCATGATGGAATAAGTGGATACGGAGCGGCTGAATGAAAACGTCGACCCCCCCCCCAACCTGATGGGCCAGCAAGCGTAGAGTGGAGCTGTCAGGACCAGCCATGATGCTGAACTCGGAGCAATCCACAGGGATCTGAAAGAAGTGCTTCGACCCCTGGAAAATTGAAAAGTCCACCCAGCAGGCGTCTTCGCTGCTTCTAGGATTTTTCTCAAACCCCGAGTCGAAGTTCCTCTTTAAATGTATGGAACCGTTTACCCTTGTTTTTTTATTTAGCTCTCTTACTAACCAGGACTCAGGGCCGTGCAATGGCTAAATTTGCTTTCTATCTGGTTTATAGTTAACAATAATCAAAGGAATCAGATTAAGCTAATTACTTATCAAAGTTTTATTTTCGATTCACATTTCTTTTCATTTCTATAATGATTTTCTTATGCTAACTAATAACTAATTTCAAATAACGTTACAGGATAAAAAGTAAATAGAGTTATCATGCATAAAACGAATAGAAAATTGCAAATAATTAATAAACATGACTGAAGTATGATATATGTTTGTTTAAGTATAAAGGATTAAACACAATTTTTTGTAAAGATGTTTAAAATTTTAAACTAAGACTTAAGGAAATTATCGTTTTTTTTAAATTTTAAAATAAACATCTTTACCGCTTCCCGCCATTATCATCATTATTGTGGAACCAAAAAGATACTCTTACCAACATAGGCTTCCAACATTTCTACCACGATTTTCAGAGGAGCTCTTGCACAGATTTAGCCTCTTGCGCAGCTTTGTTAACACGGACTTGCGGGCGACGTAGCAGAGGAAGATGTAAAGGCCCTGAGAGCCGTTGGTAAAAATGAAGACCACCCACATCCATGGGGCATCTACGGCTACTGCAACAAAGTAAAATGCCCAGTTTAATCCCATGAGCAGGCCCAGGTTGATGCACAGCAACAAATGTTTGCGAACGCTTTTGTACGTTGTAGCGTTTCTTTTTCTGAAGTAAAAACTGTTTGTTATCGCGCCAATGACACATACCGCGCAGACAGACGTCACAGCGAGGAAGGTGAACATTGGAACGCCGAAGGCAAACTGCATGGCGTGGACGTTGCCGATCCAGCAAAGCTCGGTCTTACCGTAATCGATTGTAACGACGCCAGTCTTGTCCAGTGTAAAACAACAGCCGGCCAAAAGTAACGGCAGACCCCAGCAGAGGATGGAAATGGTGGTGAAGCTGTTTGCGCTAGATAGGAGAGATGTGTGTGAGGTAGAATAAAGGGTGAAGGTTAAGTGAACAGACATGGCAGTCAGCCATGCGGACGATGCCAGCCAGGCCGCGTGATGGACAGAGGCGTAGACCTCACAGGTGAGGCCTCGGGGATAGGAGCTGCACAAAAACAGTACCTGGGCCAAAAGCAGGGCGGATGACATTGACATGACAATGCGACCTGGGACGTTCCTCAGTTCCGGTAATAAGCTGTAGACAATTAGAACGACGACTAAACACGTGATGGACACCCACATAGCTACATGGGTGGTATGATCCTCCAAGTTGTCTTTTGACATATGACCATAAAGACTGCCTAAAGACATCCCAACCCCTGGACAATCAAATTTGAAGTCAATGCACACAAACACCAGATTTTTTTTGACCAGGAACTCTTTAGATTCATAGGTAACCTTGTCGTTAATCATGTGCTGCTGTTGAAAGAAATTCACGATTTTCATGAAAACCTTTTCTTTTCTCATCAAAAATTCTTCGAGGAAGCAATCCAGCTGCCACGTGTTGTTGGTCATCACGCTGTTCGTGTTGTAGCTGATGAAGTCTACGGAGAAGAAGGTGTGCGTAGTCTCGTATTTGCACTCGAATACCGAAAAATCCTCATTGCACCAACTGACGTTGGCCGCAGAGAAACGCGGTGCTCGTGTATGGGTGTTAATATCCAATTTGACCGAGTACAAGAAGCTACCGAGTGCGTAATGGCTGTCGGAAATCTCTATGTTATACGACCGCCCGGTTTCGTTGTACACTACTGACTTTAACTCAGAATGCAAAACTCTACCGTCTCTACAATAGCGCTTCTGGTCGCTGCCAAATTTATTGATGCCTGACTCATTTATTGTTCGTGTGGCTTTTAGTTGTGAGTCTCTCAAGGCGTTTGTTAATGTTATGTCTCTAAGTATAAAATTGTTATCTTGCGCAGCGTAGACGAGACCGGAGACAGTGGTGCTGTTGGTAATCACAGACATGAGATTGTCGTGGGTTAAATCAGCGTTGCAGTTTAACGTCAAGAAAATGCAATAGTCACCAACACTGGTAGAGTTTGAAGAATTTTGAGAACAGATTCCGGTTTCAGAAATCTCCCATGTGTGATTAACAAGATTTTGAATGTGACTGGATAGCGTATGCTTTGCCAGTCCCATTAATTTAATCAACTGCTCTGTCTTGTTAAATTCACCCGTTTTGAGGTTGTATTCCATCCATTTAAATCTCATCCTTTCCACTGTGATGATATTGTCAAGAATGACACAGGGATCTAGACTCTGTGCAAAGCTCCTCCCTTGGATATGTTTCTGGCTACTGCTATCATCCCTGCTGTTCCTTTCCATTATTCTCTTTTCATGCTCTGTGCTTTTATTGGAAGGAAGATTATGTGCAACGTCACTAAAACGAATACTATTTGACACAGAAAGATTGTAAGAGCCGTTCGTGACTTGGTGCCACATCTCCTCTTTAGACTGTGTGTCATCCTTCCCTTCCCTCTCCTTGTCAAGTGCGATGTCATCTTTCGCATCACTGTCATCAAAAAGTGTGTACCAAAGCCCCAACTTTATCGTTACCATGTTTGATGTGTTCGGAAATTGCACATCAACCGTTTCAAGACTCCCTGTGTAGTTTTTATGACAAGGAGCTGAGTCCAAGCATCTCTCAGGGCTGACGCAATTTTTATCAACCAGCTGTGTACCTCGTGTGCACGATATCACGGAGCATTTCTGGTAGAATGGAACATAGATCTGGTTGGCCGGACATTGTTTAATTTCAACATTGAACCGTTTTTCGTTTACAAGTATAGTAGTGTCGCTTGTTTTAAAATCATACAAGATACGGAAGCTGTGTATGGTTGAACCAACACCTATATGAATGTTTTTGTTTTTAAGGATATGTGGAAAGGTCATGTTATCTTCTGGATCAAACACATGTGGGTAAAACGCAACGGTGCGCCGTTGGCACAGGTATCTTTTGTTGGTACACAGAAAAGAATAAAAAATTTCCCCGAAGGTTTCCTGGGCAGTCCTGCTTGCCAGGCAGAGCTGGCAGTGGGGGTTCTTGAAAACCAAATCGTCTCCGGGTGAGACCTGAGGGTAGGCGTACATGTGGCAAAGTCTGGAGTTGATTGGAATGAGGCTGTTGCACCTCACAGCTTTACATTCGCTTTCCGTTGTGTTTGAATCTGTTGCTAGGGTCTTTTCACTAATTTCATTCACAGGAAACACTTGCTCTTTTTTAACTTCCTTAACCGCGATTTTGGTGGGGGTTTCCGCAAAATTGCTATGAAGTTCTGGAATTAGCACTGGTTCGAACGTCTGAGTGTGGAGCGAGAGATCGAAGAAAGAGTTTTTATAAGCCTGACGGATGTCTAAGCATTTTCTTGTGTCATTTGGTAACTGGGCAAACTCTTCACAGCCATCACTTAGCGCTGCCTGGACGTGGAGCCAGCTGTCATTGAGATGCTGTGTGGAATGACAATCTACGTCATATTCCACCAGGGTCACTTTAGCCGGGTCGATGCCATTGCAGATGGCGCAAAAAACGTTATAGAAATAAACAGTCGAGTAGCTGGTATTAAAAGAGGCCGGTATTCGGTTTAGTCTATGCCCGGACTGACTCTGACTCCAGTTCTGTTGCTGACATCTTCCTATTATATCCGCTTGCGACATTCCCTGAAAAAGGTTGGCATGATTTAAAGAATGTTGCATTAGATTTTCGTGCAGCTTGTCGAAACCTGTCTGGAGATCCGGATCGTTGCCGCATGCGCTTACGGCGTGAAATGTCCTATTGTGTAGCTGAACACAAGACGAAAGCCTGCGCCATCTGTATGCTTCGTAGAGGCCGAGGAGCTGAGAGTAGGAGTCAACATGGGCCAACAAAGACCCGAGAATTGTCTCATCATCGTCAAAGATTGTCACGTTGAGACAGTTGGCGTAGTAATCGAAGCAGCAATCACCGTAGAACCAACATAAGTCATCGCACTGGCATTGATTAAAGTAGTCCACAAGCCTTTCACCGCACTTGCCAGCGCACTGTTCCAGGGGTGTGCAAATGGGTTTAATTTTGGTAAAATTTGTGACATTATCATCGGTACTGTAGTAAGTTTCGTTTGACGCCGGTGGGTAGAAGTTATCGTACGTCTCGTTGTATAGCTCTGATTCTAGTGACTGAAAATCGTAGAGGGACTGATTGAACTCTACCCCTGATCTGTTAATGTTGTTCTTCTCCATGATTTCATTTGATGTTATATGTTCAGTGCAACAACCTGTCAGGAGAGTAAAAGAAATCAAATATAAAAAAAGGCGTTAAAAGTTGTTAAAAGTTATCTACTAGTAATCTATCTTGAGTTTATGTGTATAAAAATTTGTGATTAGACGCTCAAGACGCTCAAGAGTTTTATGGAGCGATTCGAGAGTTTGTAGTCATTAATAAAATGTTATTTTTTAATCTTTCTTATAAACACTTTATCTTTTCTGGTGTGCCCAGGAACACTACAATTTAACTTCATTATTTCATAAGTGAACGTTATTTTTGTCTCGAACTGCTGTCATTTTATAAACTATACCAAAAATGTTTGCATTATATTAAGATTTACATAAATAGATAAACAAACACATGCTGTTCAGTTTAAATTTCCATTGTTACCACATGTGTCAGCTATTGTGCCAGATGCAAATTTTAAACAATCATTAAATCATTAAAAAAGGAATATCCCCTAAAGGTATTACCTAATGCGAAGAGTGCCGTTATGACGAGCATATACGACGCAATCGACTTGAGGGTTGATATCATTCTGTGCGGGTTATTGGACTTGTAGTTAACGCTTTTTGATGGGTTATGCGTCTTGAGGTAAACCCTTATTTATGATTGGACCTGTTATTTTAGTCATTCCCGTTTAGTTTATACTTGCGGGTAATGCCATTCACACAAGGCGATTAGACTCCACAAATTTTGCCATTTTCTGTTGATTATGTAATTTTCAGTTGATTATGTACTTTTCTTATTGGTTCAATTTTCACTAGATAATTAGACTTGTGGGTTGGGATCATGCTGGATTTTTCGTAATTTGAAATCACTCATACCTAAATTTAAAAAGAAAATAAATTTATGGTAAAAAGTGTTGTTTCGTAATAATTTGGTACTATGTGACTGATGAATAATTTATGCAATATCTTTGTAATGTATGCAGGGGCGTAGTTAGAACTTTTGCCGCCCGGGGCGGTCTCCAATGTGCCTCCCTTTTTAAGGACCGTCCATAAATGACGTCACGCACCTGGGGCGGGGAGGGGAGTCATACACTTGTGACAATTTGTGACGAGGGGGTGTGTTTGACAAATGTGACGTCACGTCAAAGCGCACAACTTTAAATAAAATTTCCACTTAAATATTGATTACTTACACTTTATTTAATGACGTTTGCGTAAAACGCGTGTCACGATATTATAGTGCAGCCTTGCATTAAAAACATACTTACATGACAAAAATTTGATTTGAAACATGATTATTTTCAAATAGAAAATACGGCTTTTATGTCAAACTTTATGGCGTCATATTGAATAAGGGGTCTAAGTTTTTGTGACGACGTGTGACGAGGGCGGAGGGGTTAAAAAAACAGCCAACATTGCGTGTCGCCATTTATGGACGGCAAATTAGTGGATTATATGATGGTTTTTATAAATTAATAAACATGAATCTAGATAATTGTAACTGAAACGAAGTAAGGTGGGGAACATGTTTACCATTGCATGCCAAATTTATGTAAGCAGTAATTAAAGAGGCCGCATAAGATGATATACCTGTAAATACACATTTATAAAAATACACCGTACATTTTTTAAAGGCCACAAGAAAGTTACTGAGATCGCAGGCCCCGCAAAAATGAGACAAAACATATTCCAAATTTACACCCAAAAAAAAACATTATCAATTACTATTCTTTTATTTTATATTTATAACAAATGTTTTTTTACAAACAAAGAAATTGTACACATTAGCATGTAATCATATTTATACATATACTTATCTAACTTTCATAATAGAAAAACGTGCATTATGCTATCAACATTTAAATTATTTGTAATATCTTGTTCTATGGACAATATTGCAAGATTTGTTATCTTAAATCGCTCAAAGTGGAACGAAGATAACTTTTTATAACTTCAGTTTGGAGAAGCTCCTTTCACAACTAGCGACAGTGATAGCAATTGTTGAAAAAAATTCATAGCAAAATTACAATGTTAGGTACAGAATTTTCCAATCTTACTGTTGAATAAATTTTAATAGATCAAAGGGCCCCCCCCCAGTGGCGGATTTAGCTATAGGGCAGGGGGGGCGGCTTGCCCCCCCACGCCCCTGTTGGGTCTAAAATGGCGCCCCCTAAAGACGCCCTCGATGAACACTAAAAACGTGTCCCAAGAGCAGAAAAAAAGATTGCTAAACACGAAACTTCTAATCAACACCAAACTGCTTTCTAAATATCGTATTTCCAATGACGAAACTGTACTATCTGGTTTAAATTAATCACTCGCATCTGAATTATCGGCGACAATTGTAAATGAAGTTAAGTCTACAAAATTCTTTTCTTTAATTATTGATTCAACCATTGATATATCTAGAATTGATCAGATGTCAGTTTCTTTACGTTAATTTTTCAAAAAATCAGGACATGTTGTGGAAAGATGTATAGGCTTTTATACTTTGGTAAACAGTGGCTGGATAGCGAATAGTGCGCTCGCCTCACAAGCTGAGGGGCGTGGGATCTAGCCCACGCTAAAACAACAATAAAAATGGGGAATGACGTATGCTAAGAAAGTCCTCCGCTGACCTGGGAGATGGGGCGCCCATCAAGGTCTACCAAGCATCGCCCATAGTAGGTTCTAACGTAAACATTAGGACCCCCTACGACCACCGTTTATGGGACTTTAAAAATTAAATAAAAAAATTAATAAAAAATAAAAAATGCTGCTGCATTTGCTGAGAAGATTTTAAAGCAGTGTTTCTCAAATAGTGGGGCGCGCCCCCCAGGGGGGTCGAGGCTCCCTAATAGGGGGCGCGAAATGGTGTACTTATAACAATTTTATAGACAAATGATACTATTTACTGTCGCGCGGGGGGGCGCGAAATGTTTTCTTCTTCCTAGGAGGGGGCAGTGCCGTCTTAACGCAAAGGCCCCACGAGCATAGGGGCCCCATGTTAATATGTTTATTTATATATATTATGTATATTTATTTTTTATTCCTGCGGGGGGGGGCCTCACTCTTTCTTTGCCCAGGGGCCCAACACTATTTCTTTGACCGGGGGCCCAAAATGGTGTAAAGACGGCTCTGGGAGGGGGGCGCGACAGAAAATAATTAAGCAACACTGTTTTAAAGGAACTAAAAAAGCGAAACATTGATTTCACACTCTGTCAAGGACAGGCATACTCTGGAATTAAGAGTAGCCTTCAAACTCCGATAAAGAAACTTTCACCCAATTGTTGTGCCCATGTTTTGAACTTGGTTACTATCGAAGCAATGTCTATAAACAGTGATGTACAGTTATTTTTTGGCACAGATTTAAGGTTGTATGCATTCCTTACGTCTAGTTTACCACGTCTACAAACTCTTAAAGAACACAAGAAATCTCAATATGAATCAACAGTAGATACTCTGAAACGACTTTCTGATACAAGATGTTCAAGAAGTAAGCATGCAGTTGTTGGATCATTCTCTGCTATTCTAGCCACAGTTGATTCAGGGGAATCAACAGAATATAAAGGAAGTGTCAGAGCAGAAACTATTGGACTATCTGTTTTAATAACAAAATATTCTTTTGTTTTTCTGATGCTATTTGTACAAAAGTTATCTTCGTGTCAACAAACTACTTGCAACGCCTTTGCAATTGATGGATGTTGGAAGAAATAAGTTTGTTGAAATGAGAAACGATGAAGCTCTTGAAAGTCTGAATGTAGATGTCAAATAATTTGTAAACGAAAATGGTTCCAAACTAGATGTTAAAACATAATTTAAAGAAAAGTGAATTGCAAAAAAGAAAAGCATGGCAGGCGAACTTAGCAGAGATAAAATGGCTGATGATCCAACAACACGCTTTAAATCTGAAACGTACTTCACTATCTTGGATACACTTGTAACACAAATAGATGATCGATTTAATGACTTTTGGGGCACAGTTACTTATTTCTATTGTTTTGATCCATCACAAATGTCCAAAGGAAATAAAGATTATTTTCAAAGTTTATGCAAAATTTACAAACACGAAATTAACCTTGAAGAAGCAATCGTAGAATATGATACATTTAAAGATTTGTATGCATTAATATATGAATCATTAGTTAGTGAACTACAACTTTAAAAGGTTCAACCGTCCTTGACTGAAAAACAAATGGCATCAGGTATCCCTAATTTGTCAATACTCTATAAAATTTACTTGATTCTTCCTGTTAGTAGTGTTACTGTTGAAAGAAGTTTCAGTAGATTTAAACTCATCAAAATTTATTTGCGCTTAACAATGACAAATAAACGTCTGTCTGGTTCGGCATTCATTTCAATTGAACGTGATCTAGCTGAGAACGTTGACTTTGAATCAACGATAAATCGTTTTGCTTCAATGAAATCACGTAGAAAGCAATTTATATAGGGCTAAGGGCTCTTTCTTATCTTATCTGTTACAGACGCTCCTTCTATACAGAAGAATATTGCGTCCTATGCTTATCCATGGTTTGTGTTTAGTCCTGCATTGTTATTAGAGTTTTAAATGTTTATTTAAGGAACTTACAATCATTGTTTGTGTAAAGTTCATTGATTTTCCCAAAGTTTGATGCTCAAACTTCCAGTGATAAATTATTTTGAAAAAATTGTGATGTAAATTGTTTAGTTCATTTATAAGTATAATATTATTGGCACTCTTTGTGTGTGTGTTACTAATCCTGACCAATCCGCTCCACCAAAGTCTCTGTGTTTTTCATTATTGGTAGCATCAGATTACCTGGTCTTAAACTGAAATATTTTGCCAGCTAAAATTCTCATTTCATTCTTTCAGATAGAAAACTATTACAAGAACTAAAAACAGTAGCTCTTAAAATTTTAGTAAAAAATAAGTTGTTCTCTTTGAAACTAAGTTCATAATTTACCGTCATCTTATTATCCTACATATGATATATGCATATAATATGTATATGATAAATGATTTCTTTAATTACTTAGGCCTTTTATTAATTATTAACATTTTTAAATTACATTTTATTTTGTTTGCATTTGTGACCTATTACTATCCTGAATATAAATCAATTGTTTGTATATTAAAGAGATTCATTGCAAGGGTTTGATGTAAACAAAAATAATATTAAATAGTGTACTTTGAATGATCAACGCAGCATTTATTAATTAACACTTAGTTACTTGTTTGAGCTACTGTCACTGCTATTTATGGCAAGCTGAACAAACTGATGAGTCATCTTGCAGATAGTACAACAAACTATTGGAGGTCTATAAAAAAATTAATCAAATTCTACCTCATTATCAAAATATTTTAGATGTTTTATTTAGCCCAAAGACTATAAACTTATTTTGCTGAGTTTTCTATGTTTAAGTCTGCTAGGATATTCAGCAATTGAAAGTGAACACAAAGGATTATGAGAAATCTAGATTTTGTCACAAATAACAGCTCCCAAATTAAACACCATTTTCATAAATTCAATTGATTAACCGTATCTACTTAAGAATAGATGTTTCTTTTTGTTTAGCCTTTTTATTTGAGACTAAGGCAGTCTCTTAAAAAGAAAACTTATTAAAGTATATCTCACATTTAAAGTGAGCAGAAATGTTTTTTTCAACATAAAATATAGCAATAAGTCAATAAGAGTGAATCTCATATCAAATTTCTAATCTTCATTGCAGAACCAGCAATTAAGACAAATGAATTTTATTTCAGCCCCTAGAAATATTTGCACTAAGTGAATGAATTTAAAAAAAAATTTCGGCGCCCCCTGAAATTCTCCTGGCCCCCCCCACGCAGACAAACCTAAATCCGCCACTGGCCCCCCCCCCGTTTTTCTAACATAATGCCTCTTCTTGTAGTGTAGGTAGAGCCATAAAAACCTGGACCCTTTTTCTTTCAATATTGAACTGTTCTTTATCAATGTCAATAAAGTAATTTATTTGATTTTCAAATGCTTCATTTAGTAGGTTACATGGTATTATATACGAATATTTTCTTGCAAGGACTTACAACTTATCAAAACGTTCTTTTATTTAATGTTATAATTCCATCCATGGATAAAAAACATTTCCTGTTATACTTCTCGTCTTCTTAATTTTCCCCACTCATATTTTTTTCTCCTTCTAGCGCCGTGTTCAGTTGATATTTCCAACTCTTCACAAATTGTTTAGCTGATATAACAATAACAGCTTTTTCTATTAGCACATCTCTTTGTTTCTTGCAATAGGTTTGCATTAATTTTAAAAAATGACGGGTTCCCATAAATTGAGATAACACAGAAAAGAAAAAGATTGCATTTAATTGAGTAAAATTTAAGCATCTTATCTAATTTTACTAGTTACTTCTTCAGATGTAAATTTTTCCAAGACTCTTGAAATTTTAAAGTATTTATTTTTGCGAAATTATTTATGCCTATTATTGTGTTTTTTAACGGAGAAATTTGAATATTTTCATCTTCTTGTCATAAATCTTAATAATTTTCCATAAAATAGACGAATTCCAAATTATTTACAAATTACTTTAATTGGATAGGCGTAACATTTTTAAGGAATAACAGTATTTTAATGAAAAACACAAATTTATTTGTGCTACTTTAATGCAATAAAAACAAAATAAATTTAATTTTTAATAACGTACCTTACAAAAATTTTTTTCTGAAAATTCAAACAGTAATATAAATTACCCATATTTAATATAAATTACTACTTGCAAGTTAAACACAATATTTGAACCACCATAAATTGTAGGTACTTGTTCGCGCATCATTCTGCGAATGTCGAAATTCCACACAAAAACCATCGTGGCGATATTAATAGCACATTATTGGGCCCAGCAGTGATGTGTTTTTATATGTAGTTTTCTTATAAAAGCGTCATCTGGTCGTACCGTATACGCTAAATTTTCCGAACAAATCGATACCTTTTTTGAGTGATTTTAAATTTTTGAAAGGTTTTGCGTTACTTATAACATCCACACATCTACTATGTAATCAAACAAATGTTGTGGGAATCCGTTAATTAGGACTAGAAATTACGAATATTTTTGTTTCACCTTGGTTTTCCCCCTTCAAAAGAAATAGGGTGGTTGTCGGAATAGGTTGTACTTTTTCAGATGCCCACAAATGCCGCCCCTAAATGCATGCCGGCCCCCTCTAGCTACGCCACTGAATGGATGGGTGAAAAATCAAATTAATTTGTTGCAATTAAAACTCGGAGGAGACGGTCTAGCCTAGCTTATCTGAAGCCCCAGGCTTGTCCCCGACATTAGTTTGGGAAAGCAAAGGCGGCTGGGCATTGTGTTAGCCACACTTTACCACTTTACTAATTTACTTTATTTTTAGAAATTTTAATTGTTATTTTTTAATGGCTTTGCGTTTAACAACTCCATTTTGAGTTCTTTTAAGATCCGCTTCTGAAAATCTAAGGCCTAGTAACCGTCAGGTGCTTGTGTTTTCTTTCATAGAATTTTCATGTTTGCTTACATTGGCAAAGATGGCGACAAGAGATTATTAAGATAAATGGTGACATCAAAAACTTTGTGAACACCCCTGATATTTCTTTGTCATCCAAATAACGTTTAATGTCACTGACTTCTACCACTAACTCACTTCATCTGCCTCTATACCAAAACGAATACTGTGGTGCTGGTAGCAGTCAAAGGGTCTGAGAATTAATCACCCAGGACAGTGCCTTTCAAACTTTTACTATGGTGGACTGGCAGGATTTTTCCATTTCACCAAGTGGCGGTGTACAACATTTTCGGTACTGGCGTGTTAGCGAAGTGAGCCCATACATGACCTACAACAGTTGGCATGAATTTGGCTTATTTTATGCTAAATGTCATCGAACAATTTTGAAGAGAATAAACATAATCCTGTATTGCTTATTGATTGATGTAGAAGATTACGTTTTTGACTAGAATCGAATATAATAGTTATAGAGTCAGGGTTTGGGTGTGAGTATATTCTATTGGGTATATCTATTTTTAAAAAAACAACTGAATTTATTAATACAATTTGCAGTCGTTCCTGTCAGGCTATGAGATGTATCTCATTGTTTGCATGACTTCAATGACTTCCTATAGAGCTGTGTTTCTTAATCTGCATCATTTTAGATGTATGTGTCAATACTGGAAATGATCGTGTACTATCAAAAGGAGTAGGAGAATAAAGTCTTAAACGTTTGCGAAAATAAAAAAAATATTTAGGGCCTCTGGCAACCAATTAGTGTGTATTAGGAGTTTAATTACATAAAGTACTTCAATATAGGACATGAAATTTTCGTTTACCAAGTTTGTTCTAGATCCATCCATCCGACCCGTAGCAAGATTTTAAAATATTTTTTTCTTTATATAAACATAAGTCTAAATAAATTTATTGGACCCCCCCCCTACTTAAAAGGCACATGTTGCAAAGTTTAAAACCCCGTCTAAAATGTTAAATCTCTGCACACAAAAAAGATTATTTCAAATAGGAAGCACACTTTTGTTGGATCCCATTTCCCGATAAGACATTATATTTTGTAAATTCTACCCCAGCCCCAATATTTGTTTCTAGATAATGAATAAATTATAAATCTTTTTTTTCAAAATTAAATCATCTGTTTATAAAAGCATTTGAAACAGTGACATAAAATTGTTTTTAAAGATGACATTTTCCCCTGGCTCCTTAAAAATAAACATGTGATGTTCAATAGGATATAAAACTTTACACTGGTTTTTGTGAGAGATGTGATGTTGTGTTTACATTGTATGAGAATGCAATGACTTGACCTAGTATGAAACACGTGGTTTGTGAGGTGAACTGTAAGCGTTCTGGTCAAGGACTGAGAGGTCAGCTGGCTATAAATGTACGGTTCAAGAGGCAACCGGGGTTGATTGCATACTAGCTGATTAGGTAGTTGATTGTACAGTTGATCACAGTGAATTGTATATAGTGATTAAAGACAGTTGTTAACCAGACCACAGTGTGTTAAAGACTTGTCTCTTGACTAGCCACAAATTCTATTACAATTATCATACTGACGTGTATCAAATTTAATCATAATCATTCTGTTATCCAATTTTTAAATTATATTTATATAACTCAATATAACTTATATATAAGAAAAATTAACAAAAGTCCTAGGCCCCTTATTGTATCCTATGTTAAGATCATTTACGCTTAGATTTAAGTAATCTTAATCTAGCCTGCAAAATTCAAGTCTGATATTTGGTGCTTAGTTTCTTTTAGTACTGAGGCCTTTATTATTATTATTATTTTTTAATGAATCAGTTTAATTAAAACAAAAATATTAAGAAGTCATCAAACATTAAATAAACATGAAACAATTTGGGTTTAACACGACCATAGAAAAGAATTATATTGTTATCCAAATACCAGCATATGCCCTTTCTTACCTGCATTCGACAACAATCAATTTATCAGTCGGTGTCCCTTCAACACAAGAGCGTGTCGTCCTTAGGACAGCACAAATGGCCACATAACATCCACCTCCTGTAAAGTCACGACTGCATCAGATCAGGAAGGGTAAAACACCCAGTTTTATAATATACTGGAGTTCACCGCTGCGGATCAAGATGTTGAATAAGCGATTTATAGATACATTTATGTTGTGCGTTGGGTGGATAAAAATGGGGGTGTAGATGTGAGGGGAATAATTTTATTTTTACCGTAGTTACGCAATGTGAGAAACGATGGACCTCCAATATCTTTTGTAACAACTCTGGGTGATATAGATATTATCTCTAAATCAGAAAATGCCCACCCCCACACTTTATAGAATACACCCTTCATCCTTCCCCTTTTCCCTTTATGAACGTAGAGGAGAAATTATGACTTTTGATATGAAGTATGGAGAAGGATAAGGTCTATGTTGGCGTTCAAACCACCCCCCCTCCCGTATATTATGGTACAATTACGCCTCTCTGATTACCCAATGCTGTCGATACATTTTTTTACTATTATTATTATTTTGATTGTTATTTGTTTTACTAGTATTGATGATAAGACTATCACTACGACTGCTACTACTTCTACTACTAGAACTACTACTACTACTACTATTTATATTATTATTATTCTTAATATTTTTATGACTTTATAATCATTATTATTAATATTTTAAGTTTATTTAATATTCATTCTTTTTTCAATTGAGTCTTAAGGTAACGAATAAAAAAAATATGATCAAACGATTATTTTGAAGTCCAGCAATTGTTTACAGAAATTTCTAAACCCAAACTTTCAACAGACTGATCATTGGTTAAACTTAAAATGGCGGAAATGAAGATATACCTTAATTTAAACTGCCAAAAAAAAACAAAAAAACAAAAAAAACAACAACAACTGAATTTAAAATACGAGTAGCAGGGTCTTTGAAACCTAGAGGAGAGATGTGTGTTGATCTGTCTCCACACATCCTTTCCCCCATATGGACACGTCCACATATTCACATACCACCATGCTCATGCACCGTTGCTTTATATTTTTAAATCCCTTATATTAACTTCACCGGCGTCTCTCTCTCTCTCTGTCTGTCGTCATCTCATGGGCTGGGCGGGCGGAAAAAGAAAAGTAAAAAATGACCCACTTCCAGTGATCCGATCGAGCTGATATTTGGCACACGGACCCGTCTCACCTAATCGTATCAAAATTTCAGATCGATCGATCGTACCGTAATTAAATTAATGCATTTTTAGTTTATCCTTATATGAGGTATGTAATTCAAATTCACTGTTTGTTATTGTTTTTTTCCCACGTGAAAGTTTGAGTTCATGCTTATACGTCGACCGTCGTGCCGACACCCCCTCACGTCCCATCCCCCGTTAAAAGACAGGAGACATCACTCGGTGTCAGTCTGTAAATGCTTGTCGCGTATGAAAATAATCAATACTGTTAGTTATGACTCATATATAAGGGATTTATAGTCAAAAACTTTGTTTTTACGGGTTTGTTTTATTAAATCCCTTATATTAACTTCACCGCCGTCTCTGTCTCTCTCTCTGTCTTGTGCGGGTGGAAAAATAAAAGCCAAAAATCACACACTTCCCGTGATGCCCCCGAGCTGAAATTTTTCACATTTACTGGTGTCACCTAGCAATGGATCGTATTTCAGATCGATCGAACATACCGCAATTAAATTGATGCATTTTTAGTTTATCTCTATACAACATATGTAATTCAATTTCATGTTTTGCTATTGTTTTTTTTTCAACGTGCCCGTCGATGTCCATACCCCCCCCCCATTTCCCCCCGGTTTTTAAAGCCAGTGGAGATAATTCGTTTTCAGTCTGTAAATGTTTGTCGCATTTGAACATATTCAATACTTTTAGTTATGTCTCATACGTAAGGAATTTATAGTCAAAACTTTTGTTTTTACGTGTTTTTTTAAAATTAAATCCCCTATATTAACTTCAAAATCTTGTCTCTCTGTCATCTTCTCTGTCGTGATCTATGTCGTTCGCGGGCGGGCGGAAAAACAAAAGTAAAAAATTACCCACTTGCCCGCGATGCTATCGAGCTGAAATATAACATATATATACTCTTGTCACCTAACAATGCATCGTTTCATATTTCATATCGATCTAACGTACCGTAATTGAATTAATGCATTTTTAGTTTATACCTATTTAACTCTATATAGCCGTCTGTTTTTAAATCCATTATATTAACTTCGAAGTCTTGTCTCTCTCTCTGTCGTCATCTCTTCGTACGTCCGTACGTCGGGCGGAAAAAGAAAAGTAAAAAAATGACCCACTTTCCGTGATGCCATCGAGCTGAAATTTGGCACACAGACTTGTGTCACCTAACAATGCATTGTATCAAAATTTCAGATCGATCGATAGTACCGTAATTAAATTAATGCATTTTTAGTTTATCTATATAAAACTATATGTAGCAGTCGCTATTGTTTACATTTTACGGGTCACTTGACATCACGCCAGCCATCGGTGACCACATCTCGTGTTTTAACCAGGTAGAATTCACTCAGTTTCAGGCTGTAAATGTTTGTCGCGTTGGAACATAATCAATACTTTAAGTTCTGTCTCATATATAAGGGATTTATAGTCAAAAACTTTGTTTTTACGGGTCTTTTTTATTTATTGTTTACATTTTAAGTGTCACTGGAGTTCACCCCAGCCATCCACGACCACATCCTCTTTTTTACAGCAAGCGAGTTCAGTGGCGTTCAGTCTGTAAATGTTTGTGGCGCGATTGGTATTATATTTGGCATAATCAATACTTTTAGTTATGTCTCATATATAAGGGATTTATAGTACAAAACTCTGTTTTTATGGGGTTGTTTAATTAAATCCCTTATATTAACTTCACCGTCTTGTCTCTCTGTCGGGGGCGGGCGGAAAAAAGTAAAAAATGACCCACTTTCCGTGATGCTATCGAGCTGAAATTTTGCGAATAGACTCGTGTCACCTAACAATGTATTGTATCAAAATTTCCGATCGATATAATGCACCGTAATTAAATTAATGCATTTTTAGTTTATCTCTATATAACTATATGTAGCGGTCTGATATTGTTTACATTCATGTGTCACTTGAGTTCACGCCAGCCATCGATGACCACCCCCCCCCCAGTTTTACAGCAAGGGGAAATCAGTCAGTTTCAGTCTGTAAATGTTTGTCACGCGTTGCGTTTTATATTGAACATATCAATACTTTATGTTCTGTCTCATATATAAAGGATTTATAGTCAAAAACTTTGTTTTTACGGGGTTGTTTATTTCAAATAGTTTTCCAGTCAACCAGATAATAATTACAATAATTTTAGAAATTATACAGCGCAGTATACCTGCTAGGACACAGACTCAACCCGCTTGTCATCTAAATAGTAACACATATATTTAAAAAAATGCACTCAATTTAAAACATTCATATTATCTTATCTTATCTTATCTATACAGACGCTCCTTCTATGCAGAAGATAGTTGCGTCCACAGACCATGACAGATGATCTGTTGGCAAGTGATGCAGCATTCACAGGCCACGGCTTTGTGGGTTCAACGCATTACCCAGCCGCCTAACTACATGTTAGTGTTAGGTACCCATTCGGAGCGGGGTGACTCAGGGACGCCCTAGGCCCCGGGAACAAGCCCTTGCCTTCACACGGATTCGAACCCGTGACCATCGGTACGACAGTCCAGTGCGCTGCCACTCGACCACCGCGTCCCCCATATAATAATATTCCAATTAAGTAAAACATAAAAAGACATGGATGGTATACATCAGATACGTTTATGAGTAAGGAGAATGCATGATTGTCAATTTGAAAAGTAAAGTTTGAATAGATGTGTTTTAATTCAGACTTGATGGCGTTAGTAATAGGGCTTGTCATTTCTAAGACCAGAAAACGTCAAAATTCAATGTGTAATGTTCTATTTTAGACTACATTTTAGCGGAACAATGTTTTTAAGCATAAATACAGAAGAATCAATAAGGTCACAAAATCGTTAGCATAGTAAAATTACGTTGCTTTTTTTTCTTGTTCAAGTCCAATAAGCTGTTTTAAATTAACAAGGAATTAACAAATAGCTGATAAGATACTTCCCTCTCAATATACCTAGTTTCTTTTATTTAACTTTATTCAATTTTTCCACTGAAAACACCGTATACTTCTATTAAAAGATTTCCCTTTAGAATTGACAAGCCCTATAGGAATACTATCAATTTGTAGTGGTAGAGAATTCCATTGTTTGGTGGTGCAGAAACCCTTTTAGCCACTTGTTTTAATGCGTGTTTTAAACAAAACCATGTCAAAACTGAAGAGAATAACACCATTAGTTAAATCATTAAACCTTGAAACACTAGAGGATAAAAGAACCAAGAGTAAAGTAGTAATCATACATAAAGCAATTAATTCTAATTTATAAATACAACACAAAGATAACTTAACACAACTCTCAGATAGACATAAGGATAAAAACATATTTCTTATTCCGTATGCAAGAACAAACACATACAAATTTTCGATCTTCCCGTCCGGAATTCGGGCGTGGAATGGGTTGCCTGAAGAAACTAGGGGACAGCCGAATATCTGGAATGCCGGATATCCGGACCAAATATCGCGATTTTTGCCACTATCCGGATTCGGCAAATACTTATGGAAGATCCGGATAGTATCCGGATGTTAATGAAGTAAAGAATTTATGAATTCAAATTAAATTAATATTAATAAGTTTATAAACAAATTTATAAAAAGTAAAAAACAATAACCAGAAAACAGTACATTTAACAAGTATGGATAGTGAGAGAGTATTTAGCACAGCAGAGAAGATAAATGATGATTAGCGTTCTCGCTTGTCGCCGAACAAACTTGGGATGTAATTGTTCTTGAAAAAGAGTTTGGGTATGACAAACACTTAATTTTTCGAGACTTAAAAATTAAAGAAACAAACTACAAACTTAAAGGTAACAAGTACTGCTGAGTACTATGTTACAACTTACTAGTAACTACTAGTTAGTAACTATTTTATTTTCTCATGTCATTAAATTATGTTCATTGTTATAGCTGATATATGAGTTTTATGTTTTAAAAATAATAATTTATTTTAAAAATAATTTTAAGTTTAATTTGTAATTATTAGTTTATACTATAAACTTTATAGTTAAACAGGAGCCTTGGCTTTCGTTTTTAACTTCATTGTCATTGACTATTACGCTTACAGTAGTCAATTATTCAATACTTTCAATTCAGTATTTACATTTAAACATTTTACTTATATGATATAAATTATATCATTGTTCTAATTTTATATTTTTGTTGTTTTTTTTCAATTGAACTTTAAAATACAGTTGCAATTGTGATTTGATTTGCCAATTTAAAAATAAAAATGTTGCTTGTCTCACGTGTTATATCTTATTCAGCCATATAATTTTAAAACTAGTCTATTGTGAATATTATAATTATAAAAATAACTTAAGTAAAAAATTAAGTTATACATTAAGTTATTGATACAGAACAACATAAACAAATTAACAAGCGTTGAATACGAAAACATTCAAATCCATACAAAATATAGTAAAACAATCAATTTCTATACGAGAAAAAATATTAAGTTAAAAAGTTACAAGTATAGATATTACTTTGCTAAGTAAGGAAACAAACTAAGTTAACTAAAAAATATTAAACGTGAATCGTCTGAATAAAAGAACAGTTTTTATTATGACTCTAGATCACGACTTCTTGTACACCACACTACACACTCAGTACAACACTGTTCGTTTGGTACACACTACAAAGTTAGTTGAACTTCGTTCAAGTTCGTTCATTCCATTCATTGTAAAATGTTCATCGTTGACGTTGACAGTGTCACAAACCGTCATTTAAGATATCAGCTACTATCCATTTGTTGCATAATAAATATTTAAATAAATAGTATTTAAATATTAGATATAAAGTAGTAAAGTACACCCTCTTAGCTCTTACACTTAAATGTGGAGGTATCCGGATCCAGAATCCGGATTCGGCAAATAGTAGGGTCAAACTATCCGGATCCGGCAAATAGTAAAAAAAACCCTATCCGGCTGATCCCTAGAAGAAACCAGGAACACCAACACTTTATCAACATTTAAATCTCTAATAAGAATTCCGGACTAAACACAAACCATAGATTAGCGAATGACGCAATAATCTTCTGTATAGAAGGAGCGTCTGTAACAGATAAGATAAGATAAGATAAAAGTTTAGAAGCTAGCTTAAAAATAGTATATTCCTTGCATGATTCAATTCTTTCCGTTGGAAATATCCCTACGTGCATGTACTGCCGTTATACGCTCGGGTGCGCATATTCAATCAACTACCCACGGAGTTCATGTTACGCAAGTTACAATTAATTTCTTTTTCTCATGAACACGTATTACAAAAGACATCCGGGTTTTTGTAATCATGCACAATAAATGTGTTCTCCTTAAGCATATTTTTAAAAAAAATGTTTTAACAATCTAGGGATTATTCAATTATTTTTGGACGCTTTTAGAGCTGACTATGATGGAGGAAGTGTGGAGTAGTTATAAATCAGTGGCGTAGCGAGAAGGGGGTAAAGTTGGCAAATGCCCCTGGCGGCTCAAGGCTAGAAGAGGCTAAATTCTCGTCATTAATTAACTTCAAAGAAAAATTGAAAAAGAACGTTGGGTTTCTTTATCAAAATAAAATACACACACACACACACACACAAAATGATAAAAGAAATAAAGTTAGTAATCAATTGACATTCTCTGTTGTGTCGAGTTAAGCTCTTAGGACCCAGCTCATTTTATCGCATGGGAGCCTCACCAAGCGGGCATCGCCGAAAAGATATTTTTAGAAAGGTATCAGGACTTCTCCATCCAAGTCCCCCGCCAGTTTGGGGCACTCCAACAGTAGATGTTCGACCGTCTCCTCAGAAGTTGCCACATAAACTACAGACCAGTTCCCTCCTCGTGTCAAATTTGTAAAGGTAGCTCCGTATGGGACAGTGTTCAGTCCTCATTCGAGTGATGAGTTTCTGATTGCTACATTCAATATTCCAGCAGGGATCGCTCTTGCTCGGTCACTGCATAAACCGATAAAACTTTCAGACCGTGTCTCCAGATGCCCAGCCCCCGAGCCACTTCTCTCGGAAGTGGTCTTTAAGCCACCATCTTACATTATCGAGCGGGCGGGTTGGGGCTGAGCTGACCAATCTCTTCCCAACTGATCGGCCCTGTCCGAATGCGGCACTCCGCTTTACCCAGTGATGTACTGAAGGATTACTCTTCCACAACCTGCTAGAATTTCACCTACTGTTTCCATAAGGACACTAGCCCTTTTTGCTTCCAGAGAGGATAGGCTCACGGCCTCGTGCGAAAGCGAGTCGGTTAAGACAACAACGGTCGGGAAAACCTTTCGCTTAGCTAAACGTCGGCGCACTTCTTTCAAACCCTTGTGGATTGGCTCCAGTTCAGCGTCGTGACTACTATATGCAGATCCACACGGTCCAGGTTGGGGGTATTGAATTAGTACGCCAAATCCACTTCTGTCATCCTTGAAACTTGAGCCGTCAGTGAAGACTTTAACCACGCAGTCGCCATAAGCCTCGATTGTCTTCAAAGTCTCATCTCGCTGCTTCTTGACTGGGCTGGCTTTCGACACCGCCGTATTCGCCAGTGTCCAGCGTAGTTCAGGCAAGTCAAAACTTTCATGTGGCACCCTCGTGGGGACCAGTTGCATCCGTTCCCTGTGCTTGGGTATGGGGACTTAGTCTTCTAGTTCACATACCGTATCCATAAGGATTGTCTCTTCAATCTTGTCCGCTTTACCCAACGGTCTTGTAGTAAAAATCAGAGTTCGTCATGCATAAATTCTTCTGATACTAAGGCTATTGAACTGAAAAACCAAGAGGCTTAAGTAGTATGAGAATGTGACACTTATGTGTTGGTAACTTAAATTGATTCTTCAAATTTGACAGGTGCTCTTGTTGTAAAAACAAAAATTACGGTACCCTATCAATTTCAAACATAAGCCAATCGAATGCTCCGGGCGATACTTTGTTTGGGGCAGCAAAATCCTTGTTCTTTATTAGCTTCTTAAAATGAAAATGTTAAAATAATGTTAAATAAAATAAAAGTAAAGCCAAGGCAAAAATTAATAAAAGAATTGAGGAAACTATATTAAAATATGTGAGCATTTCTAATGCCAAATCTTAAAACTCCATGATAATCTAAAGCACGGGTTCCCAACCTATGGGTCATGACCCCAAGGGGGTCACGTTTGTTTTTCTCTGGGGTAGCCAACATATTCAGTTGACTAAAGAGATATTCCCTATTATGAAATTTTATTTTTAATGGTGTGTTGAAGTGGATACGTGAATTGCGTCGTTTATACATAACCTTTTTGTGTATTTTAACGACAAGCCTTGGTTGAAAATAATAGCACATCTATCAGATATATGAGACAGCGAATTAGGCTTCACATAAACTTCGGGGACATAAAACGAATATCATTTCGTTTCACGATGATGCTGTACCATTTTTATCTAAGCTTCAATATTGTCAAATATAACACAATTTTGAAAACATTGCCATGTTTGAGAAACTCTTCAGTGAAGTAGATGAATCTAAATATAAAATAAAGGAAAACTTGAAAGAGGCATCGTGAATCTCTTGAACACTAACTCCAGCGTTACTTCCATGATGAGCTGAGGGAAGAAGAAACTACATTGACAAGAAATTCATTCTCTGCTTCCCTATTCCCTTGATGTTGCCAGCATTACAGAACAGTTACAAGATGAATCCTTGGATTTGCGGATTGATCCGTAGGCACGTAACTATTTTAATGAAAAATTGCTCCGAAAATTATCGAGTGTTTTGTATCATTCATACCCAAATGTGATGATGCTTGCCTTTCTAAATTTAGTTCCATTGATGTTATTGTATCTCAAAATTACTTTGAATTCATTTGGAATTTGTAGTAATTTGTAAACAAAAAAGTTAGTTCTGAATTAGTTCTATATTTTCACTTGCCCTGTCCTCTCTATGCATGACCACGAAGAGACAAATTCTTTTATGTCCAGGAATTTAATAATGTCAAACAAACTTTTAGCCACTTTTTAAAATTTTGCCATAACGCATTGCTGTGATTTTTTCCCCTTATATCCTCTCACTTTTTAGTGTTTCTTGAAAAAAAAATATTTATTTAAATTTGAAAAAAATAAGTTGTGTTAAGCTCAGCTACTTTTAAATTTATACTCTGTCAGTTATAAATAAATCCATTAGCCTAGTTATGCAAAACATTTATTGATCGCTGTGTTTATTATTTTAAAAAAACATTTTCAAAAAATTATCTAGAAGAAGAAGCATTTACGTAGGTAAAGACAATTTTGTTTCAAGCACTTTCATATGATAAAATCATCAATGTCTTAGCAACCTCTGCTTTGAATGTAATTTTCGTGTCTGATTTAGTGAATTTAGTTACCATTTTCCGGACATTTTCCCCCACTTTGCTGCTCTAATAATAACCGCAAAAGTTCATCAATACGTTTTAAGAAATTTTACTTATTTCTTTTAAATCAATGGATGTTTTTGAAATTTGATTAGTTACATTTAAATTTCGATTGTACGTGATACAGTGCTGACAAATTTGAAGAATAAATTACAGGTACCAGCACATTAGTGCCACACTCTTATACTTCTTCAATTTCAAGGATTTGCAGATTAGTAGCATTATTGTGTGAACAATTTACATCCAATGTGGGGTTCAAAGTGTAGCAGTAGGTGCTTCAAAATATTTTTTTGATAGAACAATATTTTTAGAAATTAATTACTTCCTTGGCTAATCTTTCCTTTTTATAAAATAATTCTCCTTTTACCCTTTAAATGTTTGAAGGTAATCAATGACGAAGAATTTGCCGCCCCTAACAAAGTGCGAGTAGAATGTGGAAAGAAGATAAAATACAAACAGAATAGGAAACGGCATTAATAACACAAGTAAGCCTCAAATTTTAGTGCACAAACTACAAAACAAATAAATAATAACGTTTCCTACAAAGTTTTGACGGAACGTATTGCCAAAAGACTAAATCCATACGCAGAAGAAATACTAGTTGATAACCATTGTGGATTCAGATACAACAGATCAACGACTGATCATATTTTACCATCGGAGGCTTATTAGAGAAATGCCACGAATATAACATCCCAGTAAATCAACTATATGTAGACTATTAAATGGCATATGACAGAACCAAAAGAAAAAATATATATGCCACTAAGCAGGAGTTTGGCTTAACCAACAAGCTGGCAAGAATGATTTATGTAACACTGAACAACTCCAAAAGCAAAGTTGAGGGTTACGTTTCCTACTTTTTTGGGTTACAATGGTTATCAAACCTGTGTCTCTATCTATATTGAAAACTATCTTGTCTGCCCGCTTGATGAGGCTTGCCAGCGAATCCGTCAGCCGGGTTCTGGGAGTTAAGCATCAATCCACAAAAGATATTTTAATGAATTCGATTGAAGAAGTTAAAGAACATTCATTACATGTGATGATGAACTGACAACCTCACTCTGTGAAGTCATGTGTTAGAGAGAACTAAAACAATTTTATTTCGTTGACTTGTACATCATTTACCCTTGCAATATTTACGTCATGTAAGTGATCGTAGAGAGTGAGTGAATCGTAACTTATGGAAAAACATTTTTTTTCATCCACAGATGATCTTTTAGATCTACACTACAAATAATGTATAATTGAACTTTCAAATAACTGAATCAGGGAAATCTAGAAGATAAAGATACACCCCCCCTTTTTCCGAAAAATTTCGTGTGGAGATCAATACTGTGTGTGGGTTTTAGTGGAATGGTGTTGTAATCTTACTTTTCAGTTGACGAACAACAACGGTCTTTTATTCATTGCTCTATCAACGAAGACCATTTAAGCTTACGCAGATTGTGGTCAAAGTCATTGATGGCGGCTCTTGTTTCCCTGAAGGATGTTGTGCAGTTGGGACAAGCCACGATGGGGGACGGGAAGCAGGGGTCTGAAAGAAGTGCACCGACGCCCAGCACAGCCTCGGGAATCAGTTAAATCTAGTGACATTTTAAAGTTTTATTATTTTCTATTAACAAATTATTTCACTTTTTATAATATATATATATATTAATATATATATATATATATATTATATATATATAATATATATATTTGTATTTTGTGCTAACAAGAAACTAAGTTCTTTTGGGGGCGTCCATAAAGTACGTCACGCTCCAGAGGGGGGAGTTGTGTAAGTAAGTGTGACAGTTTGTGACAGGGGGAGGGGGTGTCCGGCCATGTGTGACGTCACGGTGTTTCATATTAAATTTTTGTTAATAAAAAAATGATCGAAAGTGTAACGTGCTTTAAGGGGGGGGGGTCCGAGATTTGTGACAGTTTGTGACAGGGGGAGGGGGGAGTTAAAAATGGTCAAAAATAGCGTGACGTACTTAATGGACGACCCCATTTTGGTGTCTTACTCAAGTTCCCTTCACCAAGTAATTCTGAGCCAACCTCTTTTTCTCTTGCCCTGGGGAATCCAAGTGAGGGCTTATCTCGTGATACTGGATATAAGCCTGAGGGTGTGACCAATCCATCTCCATCTGCGTATGCACAAAGACACACTTACCATTGATCTAGCTGCTAGCTCAACTAAACCCGGTTCCTAAATAAGAATTTAAAAGCACACTACTTTAAACATAAATAGAAGTAAAAAAAAGATTTTTAAAAACCACGTTTTTATAAGCGGACTAAAAAGAAGAAAATAATTTAAAACTTGTAAGTTAAAGTACTTTGATTTAATATGACTAAAAACGTGGAGCGGCGTTTATGAGGTTTAACATATGCGGTTCACTCATTCTCTCACTTATGGATCTCTCTTTTGCCTTCTAAATTGGAAATCTTTAATTTTTATACCAAACACCCGCCCCACGTTTTTAAATCCCTTATATTAACTTCACCGCCGTCTCTGTCTTGGGCCCGCCCGCGGAAAAAACGAAAGTAAAAAATGACCCACTTCCAGTGAGCCATCGAGCTGAAATTTGGCACACGGACCCGTGTCAACTAACAATGCATCCTATCAAAATTTCAGATCGATCGAACGTACCATAATTAAATTAATGCATTTTTAGTTTATCTATATAAACTATATGTAGAGGTCGCTATTGTTTACATTTTACGGGTCACTTGACTTCACGCCAGCCACCAATGAACACATCTCGTGTTTAAACCAGGTAAACCACCTGGAGTTGAGTTAACACGTTGACGTCACCCGTCCATGTCCACACCCCTGACCCCTTCCCCCAGTTTTTTAGCCAGGGGAGATAATTTCGGTTTCAGTCTGTAAATATTTGTCACTTTTGAACATAATCAATACTTTTAGTTATGTCTCTCCGTTGAAAGGGGGAGGCCTCTACGGGGCTCGGCGGATGAGTAGGGTCGCGGGGCACGGACTTGACCGCGCCTCGGCGATCTGAAACCAACATCTCCCGGCAGGCAATGCCAAAGTCCGATATGTTAGGGTTAGGTGCTAGTTACATATGATTACAGTCGCTGTACGGATCTTAGACAAAGCATATTAAATGCATTGTCGATGATGAAAACCAACGTACCCGTTGAGGGTCGGGTAAATCCGAAGCGACCGTTTCGTCCCCCTCAATTTTACTAGCAACGCCATTGAGCGGTGCCGGTTTAGGGCCAGGAGCGCCAGCAAGGATTAGCAAAAGGTACCGCGAAGAACGCAGCGGACGTCAGCTCTGAGGAAACCTTCCAGTGGGGGTTGCACCCTAGGTAGGTCATTGATGATCCCCCGAATTGCGGCGATCCTAACCATTGAGACTCGTATGCTTTGCCGGGGTGGCGCCGAAGTGGTAGCTGGGTCGTAGTAAGGCAATTCCACCCCTCCTTGTGAGGTCAACTTAGTGGGAGGAATCCTCGACTTTCTGTCTTAGATGCCCAGGTGGCCGCTTCAGAAGCGACCGCTCCGGGGGGGGGGTTTCCCAGCTGTCAACGCCCTTTTCTGGGGGAGGGGGCCAGATAGCTGGGAGGGTCTTCCAGGAAGACCCATGAAGAGCACTAGGCTCGGGGCTTCTGATTTTCTTCCACATGTAGGATCAACAGTTATGTCTCATATATAAGGGATTTATAGTCAAAAACTTTGTTTTTACGGGGTTGTTGTATTAGTCATATTAAATGAAAGTACTTGAACTAATAAGTTTTAACTTATTTTCTTCTTTTTAGTCCGCCTATAAAAACGTGGTTTTTAAAAATCTTTTTTTTTCTTCTATTTATTTTATTATTTTTAGTCCACTTATAACAACCTGGTTGTTAAAAATATTTTTTACCTCTATTTAATTTACCAAACACCTCACAAGCGCCCGCCCACGTTTTAAAAACATTGTGATGTGTTCACGGGGTGAACTCACGGATGTCAACAAAAGCAGACGGTACAGATGCTTAAATATAGATTATAGATAAACTAAAAAGTTCAATAATTTAATAACAGTACATTCGATCGATCTGAAATTTTGATACAATGCATTGTCATCCAAGATCTATCAGTGGTAAAATGTTCAGATCTCTAGGACCATCAGAAGTGGTTAAATTTTATGTTGGCAGATTTGAAAAAATCTTGGACAAACCAACAAACCAACAAATAGGAACGAAAGCGAGTTAATAAAAACGTGGTTATAAATTTCAATGCACAAAAATATATTCATATATTCATAAGTAAACGTTATTTATCTTTAACTTTATTTTATCAACACATTTTATTTGCTTAATTTGCATGAATCAACATATTTTATTTGCTTAATTTGCATGAATCAACATATTTTATTTGCTTAATTTGCATGAATCAACATATTTTATTTGCTTAATTTGCATGAATCAACATATTTTATTTGCTTAATTTGCATGAATCAACATATTCTATTTGCGTATTTAGCTTGAATCAATATATTTTATTTGCGTATTTAGAATGAATCAACACATTTTATTTGTGTATTTAGAATGAATCAACACAATCTATTTGCGTATTTAGAATAAATCAACACATTCTATTTGTGTATTTAGAATAAATCAACACATTCTATTTGTGTATTTAGAATAAATCAACACATTCTATATGTGTATTTAGAATGAATCAACACATTCTATTTGTGTATTTATAATGAATCAACACATCCTATTTGTGTATTTAGAATGAATCAACACATTCTATTTGTGTATTTAGCATCACTTTGATGTGATCTGATCCCCAGGCAATAGTTACTAATTCGTTGCATCTCTACTTATATTAATAACTAAGTTGATTCTGAATGGCACATGTTTAATTTTGTAAATTATTTTTAGAAAAAAAAACAACAACTAAGGAATGCGCTAACAAGATTGAACTATCATCACTTTCGTTTCCTTTTTCCTTTTAAATTAGTCCCATCTCTCTTTCTGTAAATTCAGCACCATGAGAGATTAACAATTACAGACAGTTAGCAGATATGGGCAGAGTATAACCTGAAAACAAGCTTTGCATTGTATCTTAAAGAAAGCCTTTGGCCCAGATTGTTTGTCATAGGTGTAAAAGAAGTACACCAAGTCCGAGCTAAGAGAAGTGTTTTTGCTTGAAATCGTGATTCGGGCCACTTTTGAGTAGAATGCAATCAGTGACATGCTGGCTATAGTGACTTACATTATAGCACTTAGCGGCATTTCCTGTAATTAGTACAGTTTATTATGGGCCCCATGGTAGCAGGTCTCAAATGACAGGGCAAATTTATGTACAAAAGTGGGGTACAGCCCAGTCCCATTCCGACCTGCCAATTTTTTAAATATGAGTAAAAGTATGGCAAAGGCATAATTTCCGTGAGAAATGTCTTCAGGGCTTGACTGATGATGATGAACTATCTAGGTAAAATGCCATGATCATGCAAGAACGACACCTAGTGGAAACTGCCTTGTAATAGCCACAATCTAACTACTCAAATGAGAAGTGATTTTTTTGTTAAAACGAAGCTACTTTCTCAAGTCTTACACAAGAAGGTATTTTGGCGTCTGGATGTACGTATTATACAACGACCGCATGCCAGGCCGAAACTAAGATCCGAATCGGTGAAATGTACTAGGGATTTTTTTTTAAAGAATGTCGCTTAATGAGGCTTGAGATGTTATAAACCGGATCTTAAAGGCATGAGCTCAAACATCTGAATCACGATACTTAGGCTCTCTATTTGCCGTTCAACTAAGTAAATCACTGGATGCAAGTCTTTCGGAACTTCTACCATCAAGAGTGCTTGACCAGAACCTGAATATGCATTTAAGTTTATCATTTCATATTGTGTGTCTTCAAATCCTCCGTAACATTTCTGATAGTCCATTAAAGCTTTAAGCTCGCGCAATACAAAATTTGATTTTAATCAAATTTTAAAAGCATCATAATTTATCACAGGAGACTGCGCCTGACTTATTGACGGTGTCTCTTGTCTGCCGCTACAAACCGGCAAAGCAACGTCTCTGTTTAGAGAAGTTGTCAACGTCGTAACCCTATTCTCTGGCAGACTTCCAACATTTCTATCTCGATTTTCAGAGGATCTCGGGCACAGATTAAGCATCTTGAGCAGCTTTGTTAACACGGACTTGCGGGCGACGTAGCAGAGGAAGATGTAAAGGCCCTGAGAGCCGTTTGTAAAAATGAAGACCGCCCACATCCATTGCGCATCGACGGCTACTGCAACAAAGTAAAATATCCAGTTGAATCCCATGAGCAGGCCCAGGTTGATGCACAGCAACAAATGTTTACGAACGCCTTTGTGCGTTGAAGTATTTTTATTCCTGAAATCAGAACTATTTCTTATCGCGCGAATGACGAAAACCGCGCAGACAGATGTCACGGCAAGGAGGATGAACAGTGGTATGCCGAAGACAAACAGCATGGCTTGGACGTTGCCGATCCAGCAAAGCCCCCTCTTACCGTAATCGATTGCAACGATTTCATTCTTGTCCAGTGTAAAACAACAGCCGGCCAAAAGTAGCGGCAGTCCCCAGCAGAGGATGGAAATGGTTTTGAAGCTGTTTGCACTAGATAGGAGAGACGTGTGTGAGGTAGAATAAAGGGTGACGGTTAAGTGAACAGACATGGCCGTAAGCCACGCGGACGATGCCAGCCAGGCCGCGTGATGGACAGAGGCGTAGACCTCACAGGCGAGGCCTCGGGGATGGGAGCAGCACAAAAACAGGACCTGGGCCAAAAGCAGGGTGGATGACATTGACATGACGATGCGACCTGGGACGTTCCTCAGCTCCAGCACTAAGCTGTAGACACTTAGGACGACGACTAAACACATGATGGAGACACACAGGGCTACAAGTGTGGTAAGCTGCTCCAACTTGTTGCTTGAAGTATGACTGTATAGCCGGCTTGCAGTGGATTCCTGTACGACTTCAAAACTTGAATTGAAGTCAGAGCACACAAACACCTGATCGTTTTTGACCCGGAACTCATTTGATTCATAGACAACCGTGTCGTTAATCCCGTGCAGCTGTTGAAAGACATTCACAAATTCCCTGACGTTGACCGCGTCTCCTTCCCTTCCCCAAAACTGTTTGAGGAACTCGTTCATCTTCCCCGTGTGATTGGTCATCACGATGCTCGTGCCGTAGCGAATGAAGTGTGATTCATTGAGGGCCACAGTCATGTAGTTGCAGTCAAATACAGAAAAATCCTCCTTGCACCAACTGACGTTGGCCAGAGAGAAACGCGGAGCTCGAGTACGGGCGTCGATATCAATTTTGACCGAGTACATGAAGCTACCGAGCGCGTAAAGGCTGTCGGAAATCTCCACGTTATACGACCGCCCGGTTTCGTTGTACACTACTGACTTGACCTCAGAATGCAGTACAGTGCCGTCTCTACAATAACTCTGCAGTTCATTAGGACCTGACTGATTAATTGTTTGGGTTGCTTTCAGTAGTGAGTCTGATAAGGCGTTCGATAATGTTATGTCTCCAAGTATGAAATTGTTATCGTGCGCAGCGTTGACGAGGCCGGAGACGGCGGGATTGCTGGTAATCAGATACATGAGATTGTTATTGGTTAAATCAGTGTTACAGTTTAACGTGAAGAAAATGCAATAGTCACCAACAATGGAAGAGTTTGAAGAATTTTGAGAGCAGATTCCGGGTTCAGAGATCTCCAATGTGTGATTAACAAGACTGTGAATGTTACTGATTAGTGTATGCTTTGTCCGTATCATTAATCTAATCAACTGCTCTGTCTTGTTAGGTTCATCCGCCTTGAGCTTGTACTCCATCCATTTGAGTCGAATCCCTTCCACTGTGATGATATTATCAAGAATGATCTCGCGTTCAACAAAGGGATCTATAATTTGTGCAAAGCTCTTCCCTAGGAATTGTTCCTGAATTTGGCTTTCATCCCTCCTGATCCTTTTCCTTATTTTCTTTTCATTCTCTGTAAATTTAATGGAGGTTAGACTAAGCGCATCGTCAAAAAAACGCATATTATTTGACACCGAAGGTTTGTAAGAGCCCTCCGTGTCTTGGTGCCACATCTCCTCTTTAGACTGCGTTTCTCTACTTTAATTGTAGTTTGCGTTGTCATATTTCACACCACTGTCATCAAGTGTGTACCAAAGCCTCAGCTGTATACTCACCGTGTTTGATGTGTTTGTAAATAGCACATTGACTGCTTCAACACTCTCTATTTCGTTTTTAAGACAGGGAGCCAAGTCCAAGCATTTCTCAGCCCTGACGCACTTTTTACCAACCAGATGCGAACCTCGTGTGCACGATATCGCGGAGCATTTCTGGTAGAAAGGAACATATATCTGTTTGTCCGGACATTGTTTAATTTCAACAGTGATCAGTTTTTCGTTGACACGTATAGCAGTGTCGCTTGTTTTAAAATCATACAATATACGGAAGCTGGGTATCGTTGGAACATCAGGATTATAAATGTTTTCGTATGGCGAGAACATGGCCTCTCCTGGAACAGCCGCATATGAGCTAAAACCTGCGGCGCCCCGTTGGCACAGGTATCTTTTGTTGGTACACATGTAAGAATCCAAAATTTCCCCGCCTGTTTCCTGAGCAGTCCTGCTTGCCAGGCAGAGCTGGCAGTGGGGGTTCTTAAAAACCAAATCGTCTCCTGGTAGGACCTGAGGGTAGGCGTACATGTGGCAAAGTCTCGAATTGACCGGAACGAGGTTGTTGCACCTCAGAGCTTCACCGTCGCTTTCCGTTGTGTTTGAATCTGTTGCTCGCGTTCTTTCACGCACTTCATTCAGAGGAAACCCTTGATCTTTTTTAACTTCGAGGCCCACGATTTTGGTGGAGGTTTCCGCATCACTGCTGTGAAGACCTGGAATTAGCGCTGGCTCGAACGTATGACCGTGGAGCGATAGAACGAAGACAGAGTTTTTAAAAGACTGACGGATGTCTGAGCATTTTCTTGTGTTGTTTGGTAATCGGGCAAACGGCTCACAGCCTTCCCGTAGCGCTGCCTGGACGTGGAGCCAGCTGTCATTGAGATGCTGGCTGGAAAGACAACCAACGTCATATTCCACCAGGGTTACGTTAGCCGGGTCGATGCCGTTGCAGATGGCGCAAACAACGTTATAGAAATAAACAGTCGAGTAGCTGGTATTAAACGACGCCGGTATTCGGTCTAGTCTGTACCCGGACTGACTCTGACTCCTGTTCTGTTGCTGGCATCTTCCTACGATGTCCGCTTGCGACATTCCCTGAAAAATGTTGGGATGATTCAAAGAACGTTGATTGAGATTTTCGTGCAGCTCGTCGAACCTCGTCTGGACATCCGGGTCAGTGCCGCATGCGTTTATCGCTTGAAATGTCCTATTTTGTAGCTGAACACAAGAAGAAAGCCTTCGCCATCTGTATGCTTCGTAGAGGCTCAGAAGCTGAGAGTAGGAGTCGACATGGGCCAACAAAGACTGGAGAATTGTCTCATCATCGTCAAAGATTGTCACGTTGAGACAGCCGGCGTAGTAGTCGAAGCAGCAATCACCGTAGAACCAGCACAAGTCATCGCACTGGCATTGATTAAAATAGTCCACAGTCCTTTCACCGCACTTGCCAGCGCACTGCTCCAGAGGGATGCAGATGGATTTTTTGTTGCCGCAATGTGTGACATCGACATAGCCGTAAGTTTCATTGAAGGCGTTCGACGCATTTGACTCCGGTGGGTAGAAGTAGAAATTGTCAACCGTCTCGTTGTAAAAATCTAAACCGAATGGCTCAAAATCATAGTTGGACTGAACGAACTCTACCTCTGATCTGTTAAGGTCGTTCATCTCCACGGTTTCATTAGATGTTATTTGTTCACTGCAACAACCTGTTACTTGCAGGAGTGAAAGAAAGAACATATCAACAAAAATTGATGAAAGATTTTTAAAGTGATCAACTAGTGATGTATATTGAGCTAAGGTGTTAAAAAACTTGTGCACAGACACTTTACAATTTTATTTGAGAGATTCGAGAGTTTATGGAGTTTATTAATAAAATACCGAATTTTATTTTCCTTATAAACAAATTAACCAGAATAAGTTTTCATGGAACAGTACAATGTAGCTAAATTATATCATAAGTGGAATATATTTGTATCACGAAATTTTTTTCATTTTATTAACCATAAAAACAATGTTGGCATTACATTACGATAGATACAATATAGATTACACACAAACGGTTGACGTTTAATTTATATTGTTACCACATCAGTCAGCTGTACCAGCTGCGATTTCTTCACACTTATGATATTAATTGAAACATTAAAAAAAATTAATAATAATATCAACTAAACGCATTACCTAATACCAGGAGTGTCGTTATGGTGAGTATATCCGACAAAATCGGTCTTGGAATCGATGCCATTCTTTATGATTTATTGCACCACTTGGATCGTTACGATGGGTTATGGCTCTTGTCGTTGTTTCCTTTTGGTGATTGACCTTGCTATTGTAGTCATTCCCGTTTAGTTCACACTTGCAGGCACTGCCATTGGAAGAAGGTGGTTAGAGCCCGCAAACTTTGACATTCTCAGTTGATTATATGATTTCTCGTTGGTTCCAATTCTACTAGATAATCTGACTTGTGGGTTGGGATCATTGTGAATGTTTCGTAACTTGAAATTACTGAAACCTAGATTTGAAAAAAAAATTGAGGTAAAATGGTATTTTTCGTAATGTTGTACAATGTGACAGCTGCATAATTCAAGCAATATCTTCTTTATATGTGGGTAGAAAATCAATTCAATGCGTTACGTCAAGTTTTATCGAAAAAGGCTTAAAACTTAAAAATCAGGGGGTGACAAAGCATAACACTGCCACGCCTTGTATATAGTGCAGATAAAAAAGTTTGCATAAATCCCCCCCCCTCCCCCTCAGAAAAAAAAATTAATTAATTAATTAATAATGAAATTTTTTTAAGCATTAACAGTTAAGAGGGGTATCATTTTGATGGTAAACATGGCTTTTTAAGTCCTAATTAGTTCTTTTGTTTCCAAAAAAAGGCGTTGTTAAGACTTTTATTTCAAATGATTATAGTTACTCAAGTAAATAACCAAGCTTCCAGTTTTTTGGTATAAGTGTATGAGTGTAGACGTAATATAAATATTGTTAAGCCATTTTCGACAGAGGCAAAACGTACACATGTACACAAAACAATGTTGCATATCGGTGTTTGGGTTTTGAGTCCTCAGTAAGGTATTTTTTTTGTTCTCACGTAATCTGGTAGCGCTTAAAACAGCGTATGGCATCTTTTCGAGTTTGATTGTGAGCCAAGAGCCAAAGTTAGTCTTTCATACCAGTTTCGGTTCGGAGTAAAAACAAAAGAGTTCTTTCTGTCGCGCTCTTATATTTAAAAGTTTAGTCGGACTCTTATATTAAAAAAATAATAATAATTCATATTTAGTACCTTGATTCTTGAGTTTCTTATGGTGACTGGAACAAGGATGATTCACAGAGGACTGTGTTTAACCCGTCTAAAAGAAGAATAGCAAAAGATGAAATTAAAATAAGATATAAAAATTACTGACTTCTTCAGCCGACATATGACTTAATATTGGAAATCCTCATTGTAAAAAATGTGATTTTCTCAGACTCTATATAGAATAGAAACAAGGCTATAGAAATAGATAATAACCACAATTTGGGCCTCACATGAGAAAAAAACATGTTTACTCTCGTCAAAGGAATTAAATAAATTATGTAAGTACTCACACACACAAACACTCACACAACACACACATATATAGGTATATATATATATATATATGTATATATATATATAATATATATATTAGGGCTGTTAACGGTTAATTTAAATTTAATCGTTAACTGTTTAAAAATTAACGATTAATTAAAGCCAAAATGTAAAATTTATGATGTCATAAGTAACATTTTTTATACGTTCTTGTTGAAAATCTAAATAACACTGTCTCCTTTATAAGTCATCTTTTAACCAACTACGCAACAGACAAGTGTGTTGACATTATTTGGTTCAAGGGATGAGCAGGTCTAATTGACAATATAACCAGCCGAGCTGAACAATCATTTACATGGAACTGAGGTAACAAGTATGCACAAAACGGTCTTGGCAAGAAATGACATTATCGTATATCGGTGTTCATTAAGTTTCCACCATTGTAGAGGGTTAATGGCTTCAGGAACTTTCATCTCCAATTTGTAACACAGTAATTCAATAGGAAGAAATGTCGTCATTTTCAGTATCTGACTCAGACTCCATTACTGCAATTAGCTTAATACGCTTTTCATTTGGTTTGATAAGTAGGCGAAGTGTTAGAACCATGGCAGCCAAACTTTATCAACATTTTGAACATTCCCGTCAGTCAATAGTTTAAAACCAAATTGTTCGTGTAATCGTCAGGAAATGTATTATTTATCAGCCGCTATTTTTTATTATTTTTTTGTTGTTGACTTTTTAACATCCAATAATTTGTAAGTGATGGGTCGATTAATCATTAAAAAAATTATTTAATCGTTAAAAATGTTTTAACGATTAATCGAGAAATTAATTGTTAATTTCTGCAGCCCTAATATATATATATATATATATAATATATATATATATATATATATATATATATATATATATATATATATATATATATATATATATATATATATATATATATGCATGTATGTATGTGTACTTATATAAAACCATTTGCCATGAATAAAAAAAAATAATTCACACTCACGTTTGTTAGGATTTACACAACAGACTACAGTTGGGTAAGATTCACCTACAATTCCAAAATGGCCTGGTAGTACGTCGGTTCTTGTGCACTTTCCTTGCATGAGAAATAAAATTTCACTGGAACGAACAAAAAAAATATTGTCCTAGAGTCCTAGAAGATTGTAGAGAAAGTCTTTATGTCCGAAACAAGAGGACCTTCTTCGATTTTCTTTCAATTTATTTCTATCAAAAATACTTCCATATTCTAAATATGTAAATATAAAAACTTAAATTAAATTAAATTTTTTTTAAAAGACAAATTAAGAATCAGCTTCCGAGTGTCCAAAGGATTACTCCACGATCTGGTCTATTCATGACGTGCCGAAAGGATGTATTTCAGTTAAATGCAACTGCGTTATTGGCTTATATTGTATGCATTTTTTTATTGGAGGGTGGTAAGGAGGCGGTTTTACGTTTTTGTTAGAAACTGCTCCTCTGTTTACATGTCGATATCCATCTACCTCTTCGGTGCCGGAGGAAACATTCTCGACGGTATTTATCGTAAGACAAGAATAATAACAAAAATAAAATTGAAGACATGCATGTTGAATGCTTGACGCAAACAAGAAAGACAGTTTAGACCGACCAAGCAAACCGTCTGGTCTAAGAAAGAAGAAAAAAAAGTTTTTTTTAAAAATACCTAACTACTTAAGTAAAATAATGCTTATGGTGTTCAAAGGGTTAAGGGATCATGTCAATGTCATACATTAACATATACATGTACACAGACACGCATACATATATATTCACATATGAAAAACCATATGCATACACAAATACAAACTTACACACACACGCTCCCATGCACGCGCACACACATACAAAGAACGACACACACACGCGCATATATATATATATATATATATATATATATATATATTAATATATTGCTTGCTATCTTGCATATAGATGTGGAAATGAAGGTTTGTTGACATATCTTTATTTATAATCCCGACGCCCATACCTGGCGCCACCTGGAAACAGCGGTGTTGGCTTGAATAAACAAAGTGCCCTGTCTGTAGATCTCATGGATCTTGTCCAGTATAGAAAACACTTCAGCGCCGTCCTTGATTCTCATAAACGCAAAAGAGATGTTTATCAAGATTTTTTAATAAAATCACCAGCTGTACTCAACTCGCACTGCTATGCCACTGAAAGAAAGAAAGAGTTTTTGCCCTTTTATTTTTTTTTATTTTTTTTTATTTTCCTCCCGGACCGTTTCCGTTTTTCTAAGAAATCCCGCGCAAGCTTTCATGTGCAGATATTTGACCTTAACATGGTTGTCCTTATCATTCTTGCATATCATATCCCATACCATTGTTTCCTGTAAGATTGTTTAGTTCGTATGTACACGATAAACGTGTCTGCAAAATTTTTATTGCATTCATTAAAGCATTTTACAATCTATTTTATTTGTCCCCCATGTAACTAGATGACAATACTGTACTCAAAAACGAAAACTTGTATTTTCCGGGAAAGGGGGAAAAGGTATATCTGGCGCATTCACTGATTTGAATATTTCTGCCAAAACTCCTTATCCATGTCTCTTGATTTCTTATCTTATCTTATCATCTTATCTTATCTTATCTATCTGTTACAGACGCTCCTTCTATACAGAAGATTATGGCGTCCGACGCTAATGTATGGTTTGTGTCTAGTCCTGCATTCTTATTAGAGTTTTAAATGTTGGTTTTCCTTGTTTCATCAGACAAACCATTCCACGCCCGAATTCCACACGGGAAAAACGAGAATTTGTATGTGTTTTTGTTCTTGCATAAGGATTAAGAAAGGTGTTTCATCCTTATGTCTATCTGAGGGTTGTATTAAGTTATGTTTGTGTTGTATTTCTAAATTAGAATTAATTGCTTTATGTATTGTTACTACTTAACTCTTGGTTCTTCTATCCTCTAGTGTTTCAAGGTTTAATGATTTAACTAATGGTCTCATTCTTGTAAGTTTTGCAATATCAGTGTTTTTTTGCATTTGGTCTAGTTTATGATTGTTTTCTATTGTAGATGGGTCCCATACAGAAGATGCATATTCTAGTACAGGACTCACCAATGTGGGGTAGCTTTTTAGTTATATTTCGTATTAGTATTTCAACTTTCAACAGGTCACAAAATGGACAAACTAACTCGGTATGGTGTTCCTTTAGGGGGGGGGGTGTTATGTTTTTTTTATACCTGACATCTTCTTGTACGGGTGCCACATGAATGGATGATACCAGCAGATATCTCAAGATTTTTTAAAAAAGAAAATTAATTAATAAACATTAAATCACTCACTTCTTCGCTAATTACATTTCAAATTTCGTTAGATGTGGAAATTTGCATTGTTAATTTTTTTTAATTGGACTTGCGTTTAACAAACACTACTCTGAGTTTAACAAACACTACTCTGTTTTTAACAAACACTACTCTGAGTTTAACAAACACTACTCTGAGTTTAACAAACACTGCTCTAAGTTTAACAAAAACTACTCTGTTTTTAACAAACACTACTCTGAGTTTAACAAACATACTCTGAGTTTAACAAACACTACTCTGAGTTTAACAAACACTACTCTGAGTTTAACAAACACTACTCTGAGTTTAGCAAACACTACTCTGAGTTTAACAAACACTACTCTGAGTTTAACAAACACTAATCTGAGTTTAACAAACACTACTCTAAGCTTAACAAACACTACTCTGAGTTTAACAAACACTGCTCTGAGTTTAACAAACACTACTCTGAGTTTAACAAACACTACTCTGAATTTAACAAACACTACTCTAAGCTTAACAAACACTACTCTGAGTTTAACAAACACTGCTCTGAGTTTAACAAACACTACTCTGAATTTAACAAACACTACTCTAAGCTTAACAAACACTACTCTGAGTTTAACAAACACTGCTCTGAGTTTAACAAACACTACTCTGAGTTTAACAAACACTACTCTGAATTTAACAAACACTACTCTAAGCTTAACAAACACTACTCTGAGTTTAACAAACACTGCTCTGAGTTTAACAAACACTACTCTGAGTTTAACAAACACTACTCTGAATTTAAAAAACACTACTCTGAGTTTAACAAACACTGTTCTGAGTGTAACAAACACTACTCTGAGTTTTTATATCAGCTCCTAAATATCTAAGGCCAAGTCCGGTAAGTTACTGGCGTATTTTGTGAACAGCTTTTTTTTTATTGATCGTTTTGTAATTTAAAAATTCACCTTTTAGTATTTACATGCAATGATAGAAGTTCCCAAACTAAGAACTACAAGCCAGCATCTAAGTTTAAGTATATTCTGATTTATCACTCGATTGATTTTACATAAAATCCAATACAACTACCCAACGATCGGGAATATTTTTTCAAAGTTTTATTTCTTAATGTGTGTCTACCTCAAATTGAGAGCTAGACACCAGGAGGTGTTTTTTTTTATTTAATAGAATTTTCTTCGTTGCTTACACTGGCAAGTTTTTTGCTTACACTGGCAAGGGGGGAGGGGGTGACAAAACAGGGAGGTAATTAAGTTCAATGGCAACATCCAAAACATTTTTGACATCCTTGATTGTTTTTTTTTGCCATACATTAAACGGTGAAAGTCACTTCTGCTACTAATAAATCACTGCATCCGCTCTTTTGGCAAAACGAATTCTGTGGCACTTGTGGCAGACAATGGCTTATTCACTGTTTCGAGAACCAATCGCACAAGGAAACGCTCAGGTATTCTGGTACACAGTACAACTGGAAAGTCTTGTAAATGTCACTTGCGGTTATTGAGAAAATCGTTAACTGAGGTTTACATCACAAAATCAGATTTTTTTGAAAAGTTATTATTCCTGCGTGATAGCAGAACAAAAAATAGTAATATCGTTTCAATTCAAAAATCGCCATTAGGGGTATATTAAAGTAGTAGTAGTCACAAGATCAAACGGGAAGTTTGTTCTAAATTTAGCCATAAACATATATAATTTGCAATGTCACGTCTGTAGTGTCTCTACGTGACGCTACTAATTTAAGAAAGTAGCGCACCAAATTACTGCACCAATGCATCAAAATGTGTGCAAATTAAAGGTGCGCTGTAAAAAATATTATATGACGTCATTTAGGCACCCTACAACTCCCTATTATAAAATACTTTGCGTAAATTTCAGAAAGTTTAATATTTAGCATTTATCAAACAAGGACAAGTTAGTTGGGGCTTTTGAAAAAGGTCGGCGCCGTAGGCGCCCTAAAAAAAGTGCATTTTTTAAAATAAAATAGATTTCAGCTGAAAACTTCCGTCATTTTTGACGGGTGATACGCTAGTATTGAATAAATGTGAGTTATGACAAAATACATGCCGAGATATAGCTTTAACTTTTAGCATAAGTAAGTTTATCAGAACCGTAAACTTCTTTTATTTAGTTTTAAATGAAAGAAATTTATCACTTGAAATAAAAGTTGTAAAACACCTTGTAAGTAAGGATCAATGAAATCAACGTAAACAACAATAATCTATTATTTTTCAAATAGATTGCTGAAGCTCTTTCCACACATAACGAACCACTGATCACCGATTAGTCATTATTGTTCCAAGAACATCAGCTAAATATGTCCATACGACAGAGAGATTTACGCAGTTGTGCCTTATATTATTTTATTGTGTGTGGTAGAGAGGCGTGGGGGGGGGGCTGGACTAAATGATCTCATGTGGTTGGAATGGTCAAAACATTAAGTGGTAAATAAATTGAGCAGTTGCCCCACACCTTTGTATCCCGACGAGTCATTCTTCGACATTGACGAGTTTTTTTTCCCACCAGAGTAATTGGTTCACCCAAATTATAATCTCTCTTTACTCATTGCATAATTAAGGCTTGGGGTATTTTATGTGAGTGTCGTGGTTGGACTTCATTCTCATGATACTGTTATAAGCCAAGCGTGCTATCCCTGAAGTGGAATTCACTAGAGACTTGATCTGTGGATGGTAAGCGTGGCGAAATCTTAAGAAGAGTTTGTTATTCGTATGTAGTAAATAGACTTAAACATGAGCACCTCATACTATGGTGGAGCTTCTAAAAAATATCTTTTAAAAAATATTAATTAAAAGAATAGGAAAAAATCGTATAAGATAGTAAACATTTTAATATATGAATTTATATGAGTTGATACGTTGTTGAAAAGAAATACAATTTTTTAACTCAGAACTTTCGAATTTTTAAATTTAAAAAAACAACATTTATGAGCGAATCGGGCAAGAACTCTTTGAATCTTTGTTTCTGCTCACACTCACACATTCAACATTATTTTTAATTTATATTAAGGTTTAAGGTTCTCTTGTAAGGCCGCTATGTTAAAATGTTCAAGTTACTGAGACCAAGTCTAAGCAAATGTTAAAATGTTCAAGTTACTGAGACCAAGTCTAAGTGATGCTCAAAGCCAAACATCTCACTAATACATTATTGAAACTGGTTATTATTATTATCATTTTTAAATTATATTTTCTTTTCATTATGGAAATTTAAAAAAATATATCTTTTATACTTTAAAAAAAAATTAATGCATTTTAATCCATTTAATGTATCTTAGCGAAAAGAAAATTAAGAAATTGATTTCTATTTCTACCGTGGCTGTCAAACATGGGGAACAGGTTTCTCAAGTTTAAATAGTTCAAATGTTGCTGTATAGAGTACAGACCATATAAACGGGGGCTATCACTAAATACTTGAAATGAATGACAAATAAACTGTATGCCTAATGTACTAGAACTAATCATAAAATACAACCCTTTCTCAACCAAAAGAAATAACACTTTATAACAAAAGAAAAAAAAACACACACAAAAAACTTTTCATAATATTAAAAAAACAAGAAATATGGCGCTCATTAATAAACTAATAAAGTTGCTTGAAAAAATCCTCTCTTATAAATTTTGGGAATTTAAATTCATGTTAAAAGGGAACGCCCCTTTGTAGACCATCACTTTTTCCCGCCCCTGAACTATCTTAATATTTTAACACTCCCATTTATTTCGATGATTTTATAGCCTTAAATTATTTTTAATTTCATTTAATCAGGAGAACATATTAAGCACTATTACTCTTATGTTCATTTTAAAAACGTTTATTATCTCTGGTTTTCTATGGATCATTTAGAGAAGCAGTCTAACAGCCCGTCATATTACGTGGAGAATTGTGATAATAAACCAACTCCTTTCCTCTTAATGTACGTATTCAAAGTAAGAAATATAATTACGGGCAACTTACAAAATATGAATAACTAAGTTAAAAAAGGATTCTTCGTTTAAAAAAAATGGATTTTTATTATTGTAAGCAGGACATTTTAAAACAAAATGTCAGTTTAAAAAAAAGGTATTTACAAATTTACGAGATTGCAAAATGGATTAAAAATTCTTTGTATACAAAATATTTTTACAAGTTTAAAAGAAATAATATTGCCAAAATTACCAAATGAACTTGCTGCGCGGGAGACAACGCTGTGCTGGAGTTATTCTGCCTGGAAATCACCGTAGGTGGGAGTTGCTTCCCTTTGATGACGTCAGCAGCTTTCTCTCCTATGACGACGGCCAGCGCGTGCGTGCTGGCCGAGATCACGTGAGGCGTGACGGATGCGTCCACGACGCGGAGCCCCTCAACGCCCTTCACCCTAAACTGGGAGTCAACAACGGCGCTTATGTCGTCAGCCAAACCCATTTTACATGTTCCGGTGATATGATGGAGGCTCCGTGGCCTCGCTTTGATCGCACACCGCCAATAATTTTTCGAGTCGAACACGTGACCTTCGCAGACCTTAAGCGGTTTCGTATCAACCATCTTGGCCCCCAGATCCTTCATGGTCTTTGACTTCAGAACGTTCTTGCAGATCTCAACACCTTCGACGAGGGCTTCGACGTCCTGCGGCTCGGCGAAGTAGTTTGGATTTAAAACGAAGTTATTGCCGGTCCTGTTATTGCGTAGCTTGAGAGTCCCTGTGCTCGCTGGCCTCAAAAGAGTCGGGCTGAAGGTGAACCCGGATGTTACGTTGTCGCGACTGGACAAGTCGGTGACAGTGTTTGGGTCGTACCCGGTCTGAAGGATAAAGAATATGATTAGCTGTGTTATGATTAGCACAGAGCCCTTGGAATATAGAAAATAGTGGATACCTTGCAATATAGGGCACAGTAGCTAAGATTATTAAATGTGGTCAGTCGAGAATATTTTTTAGGGTAATACTTAAATTTAGAAGATAGTAGGCTTGCAATGCAAACTTGGTAAACTGGAGCTCAGAAACTGGGCGTATAGAATATGGTAACCACACCAATTATTGATTGTGAGAACTCCATATAATTCAATGAACTAATCATTAAAAAAAACATTCTTAGAAATCGACTTTATATGAAATATAAGTGTTTACTTTTGGAAACGTAACTGTAATTCAATGTACTTGGAAAAAATAACAACAAATACTTGTAGTTTTCAAGCAAAGGAAAATTATGAAACGAAATAGAATTTCTTACCCCTAACATTGCCTTCGTTCCGGAGACCGAAAGTGACACAATGATCATTAGGTCCGGCCACCCCAACCTCCTGGCCTCGTCCGTGCTCCCGACGGTGAACACGACACCAGAATCAGACACGGAGAGTGGTCCGGTCTTCACCGTCTCGTACTCGCCCACCGCCCAGTTCGACTCCAGTACCCCGGCGGGTGGTCCGATGGGCTTGTCAATGGCCATGGCCAGATCGAACATCACCTGATCCTGAAGACTCTGGCCCACGGGGGAGTCGACGACGACTGGGATGTTCAGCTCATCCAGGTGCTTCCTGGGACCGATCCCGGACAGCATCAGCAGCTGGGCCGTGCCCAGACTTCCGGCCGAGAGGATGACCTCCCTGTTGGCCTTCACGACGTAGGTCTTCCCGGCTTTCTCCATCTGCACGCCGACGGCTCTCCTGTTCTCGATGACAACTTTTTGAACCTCCGCGTTGACGACGACGTCGAGGTTCGCGCGGCCGAGAAACGGGTGGATGTAGGCCTTGGACGTGCTCACCCTCTCGCCGTTCTCCGCGTTCAGCTGGGTGCGGGCTGAGCCGAGGGAAGACTCGCCGTTGTTGTCCTCGTTGTACTCGATTCCACTCTCCTGCAGGGCGTCCAGGATCTTGTCGGTCAGCTTGTAGATTGGGCACGACCTGGTCACGCTCAGGGGCCCGTCGGTCCCGCGGTAGACGGATGACCTCAGCTCCGGGTTGGTGACTCTCTCGAGCCGCTTGAAATACGACAGCATGTGGTCGTAGTTCCACGTGTCGTCCCCGACGGACTCGGCCCACTTATCGTAGTCCTGTTTGGCCCCGCGCTGGTACACGAGGTTGTTGTTGCTGCTGCAGCCGCCCAGGACGACTCCTCGGACCCAGTTGGTCTGGCCGTTCTTTAAACTCGGGTATTTTTCGGGCATGGGTTCTGAAATAGGGATGATTTTTTTTCAGATAAGAAACTTCTTCTTAGTGGTTAAATATTGTCTTTTCTGATAAAATGGGCAATTCAATTAAATTTTAACCAATATTAACAGATTTTTTTTGGGGGGTGGGGGTTAAACCTTCGTATAATAGGGCCTAAGTTTACATAATTACTGATCACAGAATTAAAGTTAACTGAGGGCCTTATCAATTCCTAGTTCGTAGTGTCATTGGAAATACTCATTTCTCTCCCCAAAGTTGTGGGACTTTACTATTTTTCCCTATTTCGTGATACTGGTATGACAAACACCTCTCTGGAAAAATAAGTATTCTAGCCCCCCCCCCTTTTTTTTTCCAGACATACACTCCAACCCAACATGAACTCTATTCTCAAGTTCTCCAGTAGCCTCTTTCACAGGTGTAAAAGTATAAACCCGCTTACCTGTGCTGTAGGACCATGAGATGTTGGGGTTGTTCCAGACCTTTCTGACGTACCCAGGCACGGCTATGTCCTTATAGCGCCTATCGTCCCCACCTTGCTCCAGCAGCACCACCGTGACGCCAGGATCCTCTGACAGGCGGCTGGCGATAACGGCACCGGCAGAACCCGATCCGACTGTTGGAAAAAAATTATATAATAATAATTTTTATACATTAATAAAAGATGAATAATATTTTTCGTTATCAAATCAAAATCTAAATCTAAAAAATGCTACTGAAATCATATTTCAGTTATTCTTTCGTCCATATAATATATATATGCAACCATGGGCGTCGCTAGGAATTTTTCCAGGGGGGGGCAAATAAATCCCACGTTTTTTTATATTTTAACTGGCAATGCCATACAGGTACAATTTTCAATTAAATTCAAGTTCAGTATAAAATAAGGGTTGAAAAAAGCCTTAGAAATTAATAAGACTTACAAATTAGTGCTGTAATAGTTAAAATACAGCATTTATTAATGCATTTAATAAATTATTATTTTTTTCTCAAATGTAGGGGGGGGCAAATGCCCCCCTTGCCCCCCCTTCCCTACGCCCATGTCCGCAACACTCCCCCTAAAAAATACATTAACAATTGCAACAATAAATAATACATTTTTTAAAAAAAATCTTAATTAGATTAAGAATTTCAATTAAGGACCTTTGTGTTTGTAATGTAAAAAAAACATTTTAAAACATTTAAATATAATTATTAATTGGAAAATTGTTTCTCGTCTAAACTCACGACATTCTTTTTTATTTTCTCCGAGATTTTCTTATAAAATAGGCTGAGCCTCATGTAAATCAATCAAATTAAATCTAGCGTGGGAGTTTACCTGAAAACATATGATGAAGAGAGACAATCTATTTTTAGCAAACACTTACCAACAATATAATCGTATGAATCTCTGGGAATATCCGTTAAATCTTTTCCCATAGTTTCCAACGCAACCACAGCCACCAAAAGCATCACCAGTATTGATGACGTCATTCCTGGTTGGTTGCGACTGCTTTTAAAAACCTGTTCAGTTAATAAAATATATTGATTGTACGAATATAAAGTATGCTTCTGCTACAATTGCTGATTTAGGTACATTTAAATAAAAAAAATCATCCTAACTCAGATTCATCTTGACTGGACTTTTTCATCAGACCCCATCTCAACGGCCCACGGATGAATAACCAACAACCAAACATGATCTTTACAAATAGCTCCAATACGTGCAAACTTTTCTGTTCATTTTAGAGCCGCCACTGAATCCAAATCTTATAAAAGGTCATGCCAATGGAAATAATCCCATGCAATTATCGCCAGGGATATGAAACATCATGACTCGTGGTAGCATGTATCCCATCTATAAGCACACTTGACATTTTACGTTACGTTCTCCCTTTTTAACCATTGGTATGATTAAGTTATACATTTTATAACGTTAACCCATGCTGTGATTTCTAAGAAACAGTTTTGCAATGTTATACGTGCATAAGTTGATGTTCATTGATCGCTAATAAATGCTCATCAAAATGCTTAATTATATGTAAATATTAGGGCTGTTACGATTAATTTAAATTTAATCGTTAACTTCTGAAAAATTAACGATTGATTAATCGTTAATTTCGATTAAAAACAAAAATTAAAATTTATGGTGTCATAAATAACATTCATTAAAAATACTTGTCGAAAATCGACATAACACTGGAATGTCTTCTTTATATGACATTTTTTAACCAACAACGCAAACATACAAGTGTATTGACATTATTTGATTCAAGAGATGAGCGCGTCTTATTGAAAATATAACCAGCCGAGCTGAACATTCGTTAACATAGCTTTAGATTGTCTCAGCTGAAGTTTCAGATAATGTAGTGGATGTTTGGTTTGCAGGTGATATGTAAGCGAAGTGTTAGAACCATGGTAGCAATGTTCCCTTTAAGCATCGCGGCTGCGCAGATATTTGACCGACGCCACGCAGAAGTTTAGAATCACCGCGCAGCAAATTTTGTAAAATATTGCACAAAAAATTGAATTTTGCGCAACTTTGCACACGAGTTGCTTGTTTTTTTAACTTTGCACACGGACCAACGAAGCTTGGACTTATAGGTAGGCAAACGATTTCTCTCAAGGGAAGCAATAAACGTATCAACATTTTGAACATTCACGTCAGTCAATAGTTTAAAACCAAAATGTTCCTGTACTCGTCCGGAAATTAGTTTATATTTATCTGCTGAAATATTTTACTTTTTGACTTCCAGTACATTTATAAGTGGTGGGTCGATTAATCGTTAACAAACATTTTAATCGTTAAAAATTTTTAACGATTAATCGAGAAATTAATCGTTAATTTCCGCAGCCCTAGTAAATATACAAATATTAATTTAAATTACATGGGAAGAGTGTAGTCTTTTGAAATCTATGTTACCAACAGAGTAAGAATTGAGTGACATTTAAAGAAGTGGAATAGATCCTCACCAAGATTTATATAAAATGTAACATATCAATGTGTTTATGTGATCATGGGCGTCTATCCCCCCAGCCCCCTTCCCGATTCACTTTTGTTTACACTGTCGTTTGCACTGATAACCCCTTATTATTTTCACTATAGTCTATAGCAGTGGTTCCCAAAGTGGTCCGTACGGACCCCCAGGGGTCCGCGGGACCTTTCAGGGGGTCCGTGGAAAATAAAAATTGATTTGGGGGTCCCTGAACAACGTCAGGGGGTCCGCGCAAGGTTTAAAAATCAAATAATAAAACTCATTAATTTTTTTAATTTTTATTGAAATTAAAATAAATAATAATAAATAAAATAGTATGTGAATGCCTTTTCTACTAAATAAATACCATCTTAGGTGCTATCCTTCATGGATACAATGTTGTTTTACGAAATTGTTTTTATTAGAACTACTGTAATTTCCACATCTATAACCAATCAAAATACTTGGTTTGTTGAAATGTCAAGCTTGATGCAGATGAAATGCCGAATTCCCTGTAACTATAAGTAGAAATATACAAGTTTTTAACTTGAATCTACGAGGGTTGCAAGGTTGTGTATTAGTCGATGTGTCAGGAAGTTATATTTATCTAAATTGTATCCTATTCATCAAATGTTTTCAATAGGGCTTTACTGTAGCATTCCATTGAAAATAATTCTTAACAGTGGTCTGTTACAACAGATAAAAGAATGAGTGAGCCCAAGGCTGGATTAAGACTTGATGGGGCCCTAAGCTATTTAAGGACCTTTTGAGGTCTAGATAATCTATAGCAGTGACAAATATGAAAACAAACTTCCGGGGGCCCCCAAGAAGGCAGGGGGCCTAAGTTATAACTTGTTTAGCAAATATTTAAATCCAGCACTGAGTGAGCCGAAGAAACAATTCCGACAATATGGTGTTAATGGATATTTGAAGTATGCCTAAATGTTTGGAAACAGATACGTAACTTGAAACGTTATTTACTGAATTTAAAAAAAAATGTTTGAAGTTAAAGCAATACACTTGAATTTCTGGCATATTTAAAACATGCTGTACCAAATGTATTTTTAGTAAATGGAGTCATTCATCAACATCAAATATTTTAAAAAAATCATATTGAAAGTTTGCATGGATCACTACATTATGTCATTAAAGAGCAGTTAATAAAATCAAAAGGAATGCCTTCGATGAGAGATTATTTGCTCATCACGGTTTGGAAAATGCAGAAGAAGACTATAATGGATTATTTATTTACACAGAAGTACGCTGGTTATCATTACGTACATAATTAAATCGATTTTATACTCTGTTTGATTCATTGTCCAAATTCCTGGAAAACAAAGACAATTAGCATCACAATTAACTAAAAAAATGACATATCCTTTATGAATGAATTATTTACCCAACTTTAACAAAACTAATTTGAAACTACAACTACTACAAGGTAACCAATTAAATTTAATCAAAACTAAAAGCGTTATATCTGAGTTTGTTGCAAATCTTTTTCTTTGCAAACAAAACTTAGGAACAGGAGAATGTTCTCAGTTTTCAAATCTTTTGAAATTGCCACATGGTTAAAGATTTCCTTGCTTACTGTCAAAACTTAACGGCTCTTCATGCGGACATTTTGTAGGCATTTGCCACTATAGGATATTTCCGACTGGCAGTTGAGCTCTTTAGCGCATGGACAGACTCAGATCCCAGACAAAGATGAATACATACTAATACAGGAGCAGCTTATTGAAATATCCACAAATGAGGAACTTATACCACTGTTTGAACTAGGATACCACAAATTCTGGTTACAAAGTCAGATCCAAATTTTATATCTTGCATTAAAGGTTATTGTACATAATTTTTTGACTGTTTTCCTGTCTTTCTATTTGGTAGAACAAAGATTCAGTGGCGTTATGAACCTCATCATAAAAAAAAATTAAAAAAAAATAAATAAAATAAACGACTAGAAATTGGTGCTCGTGAGGATTTGCGGTTCCTATTAATAAATACACTCATAAAATCTCATCACGTTAATCCAAGTTTCAATTTTATGTTAAACAAAACTGATAATTTTAATAAATACCGTACTTTTCATCAAAATGTTGCTTTTGTAATTTTTGTACTATGCATTTATAAAGTTTTTTTTTACTAGGGGGTCCGTGGGGAAATTTTTGAGTATAAAAGGGGTCCATGGGTCAAAAAAGTTTGGGAACCACTGGTCTATAGGATCATATTATTTGTCGAACTCTATCATTAACGTGTATCGTAAGCGGCAATTTTTACTTCTATAAAAATAATTCAAGTTATGTGACGATTTTATTATAATTTTGTTTTATGTTTGTGCTTTAGGGGAGGAGTTGCCATATAAACATTTAGGGAGGGAAAGTGGTGGGGTGGGGGGGGGGTTAGAAAAAATCACGGCAAAATTTTGGTATTCATTCCCTAATTTTATTCATCATAAAAAAATTAGTGTTATGTCTATCTTTACAATGTAAACGGTGTTGCTATCAGAAATTGGCAACCGGAAAGACTGGAGGAAATTTTACCCCTCCTCATCCCCCCCCCCTATCTACTGCTCAGATTTGACGCGGCTTCTCCTCGTCTCAGCTTTGACGCCCCTGTAAATTAAGTATGATATATCGTTTACATCGTAACATATTGTAGAAAAATTTGTCAAACAAACGTAACCGGTTGAAACCCTGTCAGATCAGGTCAGCCTGTCAGATTAATACATGCACGAAGCAGAGGCGTCACTAGGGTTGGTGTCACCCGGGGCGTTAGCCCATGGTGTCACCCCCTCACGACTTAAACCCATAGGAATCCTCCGAGTTTCCCAGTGCCAAATAATGTGAACATACAGAATTTTACGTTTTGGTGTCACCCTCCTGATGGTGTCACCCGGGGTGGCCCACCCCCACCACAGCCCCCTATTGACGCCACTGGCACGGAGCATACTTGGAGGTTAAAGTTGAGGGACATGAAAACCATGGTACGTTCCTATCTTGTCATAGTCCTAGACCCAACTGGAACTGTGTACTCGCGTCTTATCGTTAACGCGTATACTGGAATGAAGGCGGGGTGTGATAAGACCAGAATCCCTGGACCAGCGATATCGAGAAATGTGTAATTGGTTAACCTCGTAATTTCTACAGCGGCAAAACTTGCCCGGGTCAGAATTTGGGTTTCTCATGACACTGATACTCGTAGCTGAGGCAAGGAAAAGCTTCTCCCCGGGGTAAACCATGGTAATCCAGCCACACCTACCGCATCCCGTTTTGATCGTTAAGTTCTATATGAAAAATGACTGTATATAAATATTAAGGCTATAAAGTGGGGTGGAGCTGCTATAAGGCTGAGTAGGGAAAAAATGGTTATGTTATATAAAAAGGATATGCGTGAGCCTGACAGGGCACCACAAAACAATAAATGAATCGGAAAAAAATCATTCGTCAGCGAACAAACGTAAACACAAACTAACAGAAGTCCTGGACTAAACAATGCAGCTAATTTTTTGTATTATTTTTAAAATTCTCTTAGTTTTTTGTTTTTAATTGCTAGCTGACGAAGGCTTTTTTCCGATACGTGTGTTGTTTCGTGGCGTCCTGTCAGGCTCAAACATACGCATTTCATAAAAGCAATTTTTTTACATTTGAATATTCACTGATACATGACAAATGTCCTCTTAAGTTTTTCATCTTCCCCCTCTCTATTTTGTATGCCAGCCCCTTTCACAACGAAACTACGTTTTCTTCATTGTTACGCCACGGCTCGTGCAGTGTCTTAGCCAAACCCAAGTATACTTAAGATCGTGGCCCAGATCTGCTGAACTACACCCTTCGATTTGGACCCATCCATGGCTTTCGCTTCCACGCTCGAAATCCAACCACTGCAGGTCCTTCTCTGTGTACGACCCATCAAAGGAAAGATGGATTCAAGCACGATATGGCCATTTGATTTATCAGCTTTTGCCCCTTGATTTAAAATGAATGTGATGTCCATCCCCACACTCAATCCACTACCTTTCACCACAATCTAATATAATAAAAGCCCGAGTCACTCATTCCGTAACGCTGAGGGACATAGTACAACAGTCCATAGCAGTTAAAAAAGAAAGGTATAATTTTGGTTTCGAGATTAACAGAGCGTGTGGTGTTTTTCTCGCCGTAAAATATTATATGACGCAATTACCCAAACAATTATAAAATACTTTGCGTACATTTCAGGAAGTTTAATATTTCGTATTTATCAAACAAGGTTTTATCCTTGGGCTTTTGAAAAAAAGTGGGCGCCGTAGGCCCCTTACAACCCCTAGTATAGAATATACACGGAGATAATACGACCAATGTAGAAATATAAGTTTATTGAAATTTCATAGCGACGTGTGCATGACAGACAACGAATTCACTGAAAATGACGAGTGTTATAAAATTGGATTTCTTGGTACACAGTGGTACCCGTGTCATGAATCATTCAAACTGAAATGCGATTATCATTATAACAAATTATATTATTTCTTTAAAACCCACTTAAATTTATTGGTATGCTCACCATGAAAAAAAAACGAGAGTAACAAAAAATTATAAACTTACTTTATGGGCGGATGGTCGCTACAGACGAAGTTAACGAGATGTAAAAAAAAGAGATCCCAAAGAACAGCTTGGCCACGAAAGCCTTATTGGCTACTCTGGGCTGTAGCGCCACAGAACTTCACTAAGGAGAGTTTGTTTTCTTTCTTTTTCTGCTAGACATTACCACTATCCAGAGATAAAAGCAGTGGGGGCTGAGGATGAATAATCAAATTAAATCCCATTTTAATTATAAGTCATCATTATGTTAGCTTATTATGTATGTTTTTTTTAGTTTTTAATCATTTTTTTCCTTTTCGAATATTGCTTACAGTACACAAACCAAGACCAATAGTTGATTGTTTTTTTTAATTTTTTATGCCTGGGGGGAATTCTATTCAGGTCAAAGTTTTGAAGTTTATTTACCGTAAGTGTCTGGTCGCAAGTGTGTGTATGTGTACCTTTGTAAGAGTGTATGTGAATGTGTGTGTTTGTGTGTTTTATGTCGGACGGTGATTGCGTGTCCGCGTGTGTGTGTTTATGTCCAACCGCGGGTGTGTGTGCGTGTAACTGCTGGTTGGTGTGGCTCTGTGTGTGCGTGTGTGCAGGTTGGAGTGGCAATGTGTGCGTGTATTTGCAAGTCGGGTGGCGAGTTTAATGTCTCAACAGTACACACTCTTGTTGAAAGTCCCGCTGCTGTGTATTACTCTCTATAAATAAACGCGTAAGTGCAGTTGAGGACTGCGGTGGTGGTAAGGTATATTGCATTTAAGGGCACTATGAGGTCCGTCTGTCAATTTTATTATTAGAGCGACATTGGATCACCCGAGGAAAGTTTCGATTGAATGACAATCATTGCTGTTATTTTTATAATTAAAAAAACTAAATCAGGATATACCTGTGACTGCTCTGTGCTCAAATGTATTAATCTGAAAATGCAAGCCAAAAAAAAAGATTTTCTCAGAAAATTGTTACACCTGTGAATATAGTGAGTAAATTAGAACATGAGTTCTTTAGTTACAAGCCAAAAAAAACAATAAATCATCTATTTTGAATTTACACCAAACTCGGCTAACAGCCATCACATCTCACAGCCAATGTCTCATAAAATGAAATGGCGCTTACAATAAGCTTTTATGCGTCGTTTTAAGGCACCTTTCATATGTTACTTGTCACCTTTAATCAGTCAGGCACCGTAGCATCAAATCTTCACCAAACAACACTTTTGTGGACGGAGGGAAGCAGATACTTCAAAGCTTAATGACATGAGTAGGACTTTGTTGTAATATTTTGATATACGTTTTTTTTTATTATATAAATTTTTTAGTACTTTGTCTACTGCTTTGGATTGTTTTGTAGGTTTCCTACTTTGAATTGCCTAGTGGTTGGTAATGGTTACCGTCATATTGTTTCCAACTACTCTTATGTTAACTGTTTTGAAATATTTGAAAAAGTAAATTTGTATGACTGCAACGATTTGGTGTAAAAAGGAGTCAGGAAGGTTATGACTCAAATGATGAGTCGCACGTGTGTTTCTTTTTTTTTCTTTTTTATACCAAAACATTTTAAAGAAGTCCTTTTATGAATTTTATTTTATTACGCGTAATAATTTGTGTCATGATAAAACACACTAGACAAAACGTTTTTTCCGGTTTAATGCCCTTATTTTTAGACACTCATTTGTCCATGATAGATATATAACATTCAAACCAGCTGACATCTCTGGTACGGCCAAAACAGCTTCAATCACACATACCGATGTCGGAAACACCACAAGCCAGACATCCCGGATAAACTCCAGTCTTCCAACATTTTTTTCCAGCTTTTAATTTATTTTTATAGCCGGAATAGCAAGTGGGTCGCTGCATCAATGGGAATTCCCTATTGCTGTACCTGCCGCTGTGACAACCTTCTAACGTCAGAAGAGGGTGCGCAGGGAGCGGTTCAACTTTGGCGGCACATTTCAGTACAGCGGAGCTGAGGCATATTTGGAAAAATGGAAACATAATTTTTTTCCAGGGACCGTTAAAACGTATCTCAGCTCCCCCACCCCCAACCTGGTGGCACCTAGCCTAGCTCCGCCACTGAATTAGAAATTACTGTCTGCCTTCTCTGTTAGTTGCATTCTTAAAGTTGAAGTAATGACTGTGGAAGACACCAACGTTCTCAAAAGTTCTCTGATTCCGTTGAAGGACCAACGCCTTCGTGTCAATGAAAAGGCGCTTTCTGTTGCAGGCTGCATGATCTTAAAATAGTCCGACTTTGACTTTTATCTACTAATCTATTTATAACTTGTATTTTAAAAAAAGTAATGACGTTTATCGAATAAGTAATAACGTTTATCCAAAAAGGAATGACGTTTATCCAAAAACTAACAACGTTTATACAATAAGTAAGAAATTGTATCCAATAATTAATAACATTTATCCTACAAGCAATAACATGTATTCAAGAGTAATAACATGTATCCAATAATTAAAAACGTTTATCCAGTGAATAATAACGTTTATCCAGTGAATAATAACGTTTATCCAATCAAGGAAGCCCGGCGGTGAAACTCCTACAACAAACACGAGTTTCTTTTGATGTTTTTTTTCCTTAAGGACGATGGGAAGATAGTACGCACTCTAATATTTTATGTGCACGATTTTAGAAAATTTTTTAAAAATCCGCATTCCATAACAATTGCAGCTTTTATCTCCTTACCTTTTTTAACTTCAATTCAATGAGGTAATTTTCAATGCAGGGAGTTTTTATGCTTATATCTTTTTATTGGTTAACGTCATGTTAACGTCAATCCGTTGCTTGTAGATTCCTACAGTTGAATGTCGAGACCTATCTAAATAAGTAGTTCATTTTGTTGCACATAATTTTATTTTTTTATTTTAAAATTATTTATTTTGTTATAATAAAAATGTGCCTTGATGATGGTAAGATAAGGTAAGTTCATTCTTCCCAATTAGGCGAGATCGTAAGGATGCAAATTTGAAATAATTAAATTACTAATAAGGTTCGAGTCACAGCCTACGATGAAAAAAGTCTCAATTATAGTCCATCGAGTAGAAGTATAGAATAAAACAATCGGCCAATATATTATTTTGGGTTTGAAAAAAAATGACAGTGTGCTTAAAAGTGTATTGAGGCTAAATGCTTTGTTCGACAAATCCAAAAAAGCAGAAACAAATTAAACATTATTTTAAAACACTTTGATCTTTTAAGAGCTCCAACTGATTTTTTTAAAAACAGAAATATTCTAAATCCATAGAGACGTACATGATGTTGTTAACAATGTACATTCCAAACATCATTGTCTATGGTGCTTACTATAGTGATTACATATTACTCATTGCTGATATGAAACTTTAGTGCAAAAAGTAGACTTTAAAAAAAATTCAGGAACATTTTAACAACTAACAAGAGATCGTATGATTGCTTTTGATATGGGGTACAGTATAATGAGACTGACATTGTTTTCTTTGTTGATTCTCGCTGGTGTATTTAAAAAGAAATTTAAAAAAAAACGTAGAAAACCAAGATTTTGACTATAAATCCTTTATATACGAGACGTAACTAAAAGAATGTTCATAATAATACGCAGCGCAAGAAAATCCAACAATACAAACTTGTAGTTGTGTCGTAAAACATGTTTAATATAACGCGCACCGATCAGGAATATGTTTATAAAAAGTGTTGTCAATAAAATACGCACCTAATTGCGCGACAGAAAGGTTGTTCAATATAATGCGCACCCTTACACTCTATCTAAAATAATAACATGATACATAGGAATAAATAAAATAATCTAAAAAATCAATAATTCAATTACGGTACATGCGATCGATCTGAAATTTTGATACATTGTTTTTATTATCGGTACAAAACTGCCTGCAAAATTTCAGCTCGCTAGCTTACGAGCAAGTGGGTTAAAATCGATCTAAAGTTTTGGCGACAAGCAAGCAAGCAATCAAGGGCGCACGCAGAAAACACGAGTTAATATAAAGGATTTTAATAAAAACAACCCGTAAAAAAACCAAGTTTTTGACTATAAATCCTTTATGTATGAGACGTAACTCAAAGAATATTTATTTAAATACGCAGCGCCAGACCATCCAGAAATACAAAATTGCAGTTGTGTCGTAAAACATGTTTAATATAATGCGCGCCGATCAGGAATATGTTTATAAAAAGAGTTGTCAATAAAATACGCACCTTATTGCGAGACAGAAACGTTGTTCAATATAATACGCACCGCGACGCTCGATCTCAAAAATAGCATGATACATAGGAATAAATAAAATAATCTAAAAAATCAATAATTTAATTACGGTACATGCGATCGATCTGAAATTTTGATACATTGTTTTTATCATCGGTACGAAACTGCCTGCAAAATTTCAGCTCGCTATCTTGCGAGCAAGTGGGTTAAAAATCGATCAAAAGTTTTGGCGACAAGCAAGCAAGCAAGGTCGGTCGGTCGGCCGCAGACACCACGAGTTAATATAAAGGATTTAATAAGAAAAAACCCGTAAAAAACCAAGTTTTTGACTATAAATCCTTTATGTACGAGAAGTAACTAAAAGAATGTTCATTATAATACGCAGCGCCAGACCATCCAGAAATACAAAATTGCAGTTGTGTCGTAAAACATGTTTAATATAATGCGCACCGATCAGGAATATGTTTATAAAAAGAGCTGTCAATAAAATACGCACCTTATTGCGCGACAGAAAGGTTGTTCAATATAATACGCACCGCGACGCTCTATCTCAAAAAATAGCATGATACATAGGAATAAATAAAATAATCTAAAAAATCAATAATTTAATTACGGTACATGCGATCGATCAGAAATTTTGATACATTGTTTTTATCATTGGTACGAAACTGCCTGCAAAATTTCAGCTCGCTATCTTGCGAGCAAGTGGGTTAAAAATCGATCAAAAGTTTTGGCGACAACGTCGGTCGGTCGGTCGGTCGGTCGGTCGGTCGGTCGGTCGGCCGCAGACACCACGAGTTAATATAAAGGATTTAAAAAAGAGCCGTGATGGCGACAACTGATATATTCTTACCATTCCTATGTTGATAAACTGCATTAAATTCTGTAGTATCAATAAATCTTTTTTTGTTTTTTTTGCTTTAGCCTTAGAAAAAAACACACGTTTTTCTTCGTTAGCCATACAAATTTTCTATCCCATTTGGCATTTTGGCGTGGAATGGGTAGCTGACTCTATGGATGGATTGCTGAATATAATATGTCAAATTTTGTATCAATTTAAAAAATATTTTTTTCTGTCCTGAGATGTGTTTATTGTTTTATGTAATTTAAAGGGATTTTTTCACAGATGCAATAACTTTAGTTTTAGTTTCCCTGGGTTATATTTAAAGGTTTCTTCAACAGTAAAAACTCGTTGAGAAATGCTTTAGTGAGCGCTCTTTCACATTGGTATGACTTACTTAAATATCATTGGACGAGGAAATCGAGGTCAGCGTTCGTGCAAGGATAATTAGAAAATAGCCGAGTGCATTTTTTAAAGCTCAATAGTAAACTTTTCAACAATAGTCGCCTGGTTAATAGAATCTTTCTTTCACAAGAAACCCTTACTTTGAATTTTTTATATAAAATTTAACACTCACAAATTAAATAAAGATATTAAAACATTTTATGAAAACACAAAGTAAATGAGAAATATGAAATGTATCGATGTAACCAATACACTACATGTAATTACATGACATGAGGAATCTCATCACGTCGAGTTTCACCAATAATTCAACTGCGTGCACATTTAAATTGTAAATTGCTGGTTCCACTGCTAAGGAGTAGAAACCAACGTAAATTAACAGTTTAATTTGTCTTCAAATGCTCATCTCAAAATCTATTGCTTAATGGTAGCTTTTATACGCCTTAGTTCAACAGAGACAAACTCACCTGAGGGTGTGTTTCTGGGCCTGTGGCCTAAGTTCTGTCTGAAACATATGGATTCTGTCAGTAGATAACCCTGTCGTCTGCTAGAATGAACCAGAGTAAAGGATTTTGGGGTGAATGCTTAAACTATTTATAATTCAAACTTAATAATTATTTCCTCCTCTACTGTTCCCTAAACCACACTTTAAAAAAAATAAAAATAGAAAAAAAATACAACAAAAAAATAACCAAAAAAACTTGATCATTGATGTTGTGAAGAAATTTTGTAATCACCAATTTCGAGTGTGCGAAAATGGTAAAAGGTAAGATGAATTTATAGCGAGATAGAGATGTGAGGAGAGAGAATGTGATGCGGAGACAGAAAAGGGTTGTACAATGAGACACAGAGAGATGTGGTGGAAATAAATATCGCTTATTGGAATCATTTATAAATGAATCAATGAATGAATGCTAACACTGTCCATACAGTGCTGGATTTACCTATTTGCTAAGGGCCCCAAAAATTCTTGGGGGCCCCCGGAATTCTTTTTCATATTCGACACTGACATAGAATATCTGGACTTCAAAAGGGACCCATATTTCAAATAGCTTAGGTCCCATCAAGTCTAAATCCGGCCCTTTGTCCATAATAGACTTATATAATGCTCGTTGAGCTCTGATTTTCAATTGTTCCTTCAAATGAAAAAGGGTTTAAAATATTTTTTTTAATTTGTCTTTGTTGACACACAACCGTTTTTGTTCTTGATCCACTTTCCAGTGTTATTTATAACCGTTATTGTTAAACTAGGGGTTTTAGGGCGCCTACGGCGCCCAATTTTTTTGGGTAAAAAGCCCGAGTAACTAATCCTTGTTTGATAAATACGAAATATTAAACTTCCCGAAATGTACACAAAGTATTTTATAATTATAAATCCTCCAATCCTCTTTTTACATCGCTCTCTTTTACAAAATTAAAATATAAGCTAAAACTATGACGTCATATAATATATATTTTTTAGAAAGTTTTAGAATTTTTAGAATTTTGCACACCTCCTGATGCGCGCCTTGTACTTGTATATATATTTAAATATAAGATAAAAATGACGTCATAGGGTTACGGATACACACTCCAACCTGTGACTTGGGCTATTATATTGTTTATTGGCCTCCTTAAATCTTTTTTTACTTTTGTGAAAGCTCTAGTGGCCCCTTGTCAACATCATGTGGGCCGGGGCTATAAACCCCCATGATATTAGATGCTGTTTGAGTTACACGCATATTTCTTGAAGGACGGATAATCTCCGTACCTAGAGTTAGAGGCCTTTCGTTGTATGTATGTTGACACATAGCTGGCTTTGTGTCAAATAAGATAAGATAAGTAAATTCTACTGCTACATCAATTCAATCAAGAATACAATAAAACGTGTATTAAAAAAAAACAATTTAAAATGAAAGATTAAATTCTTGTCTTATTTTTTAAATGATGCGAAACATTGATTATATATTATATATATCTATTTTTGTTGATAAATGAACGAAAAATCAAATGACGATAGACGACAGACTACAAGTACCGATAGCACTCCAGCCTCCGTGCTAAAGACGAAAAGAAAAATGACAGTTTAAAATAAATTAGATATAACTACAATACCATCTGATGCCATTTGTTGGTTCCTGTTGTGTAAATCAGCGGGGTATAATAATAATAAAATTACTTGATGAAATAGGAATAAATCTTCACCAAGACAACTGAACCCCTATCACAGTTTATCAAACACAATTAGTATTAAAACAAGAGGCTTGTAACTTATGGTGAACAACTTTTATGATATCCTTGTTACCTCCTCTGACTTTTAAACCACCCCCTTATATATAGTGTGTAGGTTCGAAGGCGTTGTGTCAAGCGGGTTGTGTGTGTATTGATGAGGTCGCCCCTGGGCGCTCCTTGAAGAGATGACTGATGTCGCAGGTGAGGTTGTGAATGCAATGTTGCGGGCTTTACCGCACTCGTCGTGTCATTGTTTATTATTGGTGGCCGGGGTTAAAAGAAAGGAGAATAATAACTGGGTTAACAGGATACGTTTATGTATGAACAGATCTGGACAAAAGAATGGGGCGAGTTCAAATGGTTAATACGAATACGAAAACAGTGAATGTATGTTGTGACATTACATGACAATATTGGATACAATTCATTGGCACGACTCTATGTTGAACTGCGTAAACGCAATAAAAAAAAATTGCGCTATTAACCATGTAAGGTGACATGCTATGAAAAGATGGTGAGACGCCGTGAAAAGGTAATGACACACCATGAAAATAAAAACAACCCCGTAAAAACAAAGTTTTTGACTATAAATCCCTTATATATGAGACATAACTAAAAGTATTGATATGTTCAAACGCGACAAAAATGTACAGCCTGAAACTGAGCGAACTCCCGCTGGTGTTAAACAAGAGATGTGGTCATCGATGGGTGGCGCGAACCCAAGTGACCCGAAAAATGTAAATAATAGCTACCGCTACATATATTTTTATATAGATAAACTAAAAATGCATTAATTTCATAACGGTACATTAGATCGATCTGACATTTTGATAGGATGCGTTGCTAGGTGACACGAGTCTATGTGCAAAATTGCAGCTCGATAGCATCACGGGAAGTGTGTCATTTTTGACTTTCATTTAGAGATTTAGTGGCGCCCTTTTGAGCTGGCGCCCTTGGCAACTGCCACGATGCCAACCTGTTGTTACGCCACTGGAAAGAAGTGGGTATTATTATCACAATTCTCCATGTAATATGATGCGCTCTTAGATTGCAAATCTAAATAATCCAAAGAAAATCTGAGATATAATGACGTTTTTTAAAATTACCACAAGTGCAATGGTGCATAATATTTTCTCCTGATTTAAGGAAATCAAAAACTAATATAAGGCTTATAAAATCAGCTGGGTAAATGGGAGCTTTAAAATATTACGATAGCGTTCAAGGGCGTGAAAAAAAATGATGTTCAAGAAAGGTGTGTTATTTTACTCTCTCAAAATTTAAGCTATGAAAAAAGGATGTTTTACTGGTAAACTTAAGAGATGGTAAGTTCCCACATGACAGCCGATATTCTTTATTTGTTTTAAAATTATATATAGTTTTTTTTAAAAAATACGATTGGGGAAGGGGGTGTATTTAATTACATGTAATTGTTTTAGTGCATTAGGCATAGTATTTGTCAGTCATTCCAAGGGTTTAGTGATAGCCTCCGTTTATTTGATCTGTCCTCTATACAACATCATATCACCTATTTAAACTCATGGAGAATTTGTTTATCCCTCAGAGGGGTGCTTTTCTATATGTTTGAAAGCCATATTAGTAATACAAAGCGGCCTCTTAATTTTGCTTTAAAACAGTCTATTAAATGCATCATAATTCCTAAAAAGTAGGGCTGTTTTGACGATTAATTTAAAATTAATCGTAAACTTTTGAGAAATTAACGATTAATTAATCGTTAATTTCGATTAAAGGCAAAAATTTAAATTTATTATGTCATAAGTAACACTTATTAAACGTTCTTGTTGAAAATCTAAATGACACTGGAATGTCTCCTGTATTTGTCATCTTGTAACCAACTACGCAACATAAAAAAAAAGTGATGAGCGGGTCTAATTGACAAGATAACCAGCCGAGCTGAACAATCATTCACATGGAACTGAGGTAAATGGTATGCGAAAAATGGTCTTGGCAAGAAATGACATTATCGGATAATGGTGTTTATTAAGTTTTCGCCATTGTAGAGGTTGTAGAGCAGGGGTTCCTAATCAGTGGTGCATGCACCCCCAAGGGGTGCATGAGCAGGTTCCAGGGGGTGCATGAACCATTCAGAGAAAAAAAAAGAGGAAGTAAAAAAAGAAGGAAAAAAAAAGAAAGAAAAACTGATAATCTGATAATGTAAACTGTAAACCATAAGCAAGGCATGCCGCGTTAAATTTTTTTACTCGTTCGCGCATGGTTCTGCTCATGTCGAAAATTGACGGAAAAACTTTTGCAAAATGAACGGTTCGTTCTATGTGTTCCTCGGAATTTCGTGTTTTACGTCACAGTTTTCTAAAAATAATTTAATTATGTCATCAAATACGTCAGATATATCTCTTCCGGTGACCCTCTAACTGTTTTGAGGGGATGTAAACGTTGGGATTTTTTCCCTTCACTTTTATTGCTCTGTACGCTGCAAAGGTCTTAAAAACGTTGATTGTAAGCCATTATTCGTCATTGAAACCTAAAATCTTGAGCTGAGCATCCAATTTCGGTCATTAAAAACATCAACTTCGTCAGTTAAAAATTTGCCTGTGACTGGTACTACTTTAAGATTGTCATCACCCCCTCAAAATCGTTAATAAATAATAAAAAAAAGAGAGAGAGATGGTACACAAAAGCCTCAGTGCTTCCACTGTGGAAAAATCCTGTGCAATGACAACATGAAGCCTGTTAGACTACGAGAGCACTTGGAGAAAGTCCATCCATCCAATTCCAAGGACAGTGTTGAGGTCTCCAAGCAGAAGAGAGCTCGCTTCTTGACCTCAGGTACCTTGCCCAAGCTTGGATTTTCTTTGTCACAGAAATCTGCACTGAAGGCATCATTCAAGGTTGCATATCTTATTGCAAAGAACAAGAAGCCTCACACCATTGGAGACCTTTGGTAAAGCCTTGTGCTCTGGAGATGGTAGAACTGATGTGTGGAAGCAGGTTGAGAAAGTTCCTTTGTCCAATGACACTATTCATTCCAGGATTAGTGACATGGCTGCAGACATTCTGGATCAAGTCTTGTGCGAGATGAGAAGCAGTCCTTTTCCATTTAGCATGCAGCTGGATGAATCCACTGATGTAGAACAATGCAGTCAGATTCTTGTATTTCTGAGATATGTTCTCAGTGGATTGCTGAAGGAGGAATTTCTCTTTTGTAAGCCACTCCTAGCTACTACCAAAGCTGCTGATGTGCTGCAGCTAGTCAGGTCATTCTTCATTGAAAACCAGTTTGACTGGACTTCAAGAATTTCTTCAATTTGCACAGGCGGTGCTCCCTCCATGCTCTGTAATAAGTCAGGATTTTCAGCACTGGTAAAGAAAGAAGTTACAGATATTGTCACTACGCACTGTTTTTTTCATCGTCAGGCACTTGCATGCAAAACTCTACCTCCAACCTTGAAGTCAGTTCTTTCTACTGCAGTCCAAGTTGTAAATTTTATCCGCTCACATGCCTTAAACCACTGCCTCTTCAAGTTGTTCTGTCAGGAGGTGAGCTCGGAGAATGAAGTTCTGCACTACCACACTGGGGTGCGCTGGTTGTCCAGGGGACTGATACTTCCTCAGTTAGTAGAACTGAGAGTGGAGCTGACCATTTTCTTGCGAGAAAAAGGGAGTGACCTTGCTGACAAGTTTGACTGTCCAAATTTCATTCATCGGGATACCTGACTGACATCTTCTCCATCTTGAATGAGTTGAACACATCTCTGCAAGGACCTGCTGTGACTGTAATGGATGCTACTGAGAGATTGCAAGCCTTCCTTAACAAACTGCCACTATTCCAACGACGACTAGAAAAGTCCAACTTGGCCAACTTTCCACTCTTGGATGAAGTTGTAACATCTGGTGCAGAAGGAAGCACTGAGGGATCACTGCCTAAAAAACATCAAAGGGGAAATTTCAGAGCACCTTTCAACATTGCAAAGGTCCTTTGATGGGTATTTCTGTCAAGAAATTGCTAGGAAAAATCTCTGGATTCGCAATCCTTTTCTCTGTGACTTGGACAACATTGATTACAGTGACTTGCTAAAGATGACCTGATTCATTTGAGAACCAAAGAAGTACTGAGGAGTGCCTTCAGTTGCAATATTTTGATTGAATTTTGGTGCGCCCAGCTAGATTCCTACCCGCATCTAGCCAAGAGGGCAGTACTGACTCTCCTTCCATTTGCCACAACCTATCTCTGTTAAGCAGGATTCTCAATACCTTTGACTATTAAAACCAAGGAAAGGAATAAGTTGAATGTAGAGGATGGCATAAGAGTTGCTTTTGTCCAAAACAGTACCCAAATGTAAATCACTGATTGATCATAAGAAACAGCAGATCTCTGACTAAATTCCCTGTTTCCTATGGTCAAAACTGTTGTGTTCCTAAAATAAACATAGTTTATTATGCATTTTCTGCAAGTTTCACGAGGGGGTGCATGAACTTTTTTGGGCATCTGAAGGGGTGCATGGACACCAAAAGGTTAGGAACCATTTTGTAGAGGGCAGTGGCGTAGCGAGGGGGGGGCAGGGGGGGACATATGTCCCCGGGCGCCACGTTAGGGGGCGCCAAAATGAGTATTAAAACTCTTTATTTAATTTTATTTTGATGTAAACTAATGTATCCGAAATACTCTTGCAAGATTGAATTTAGGAGCTCCGAAAATATCTTCATTACAAATCAGTTGGCAACCATGATTTTGGCGCGCCCATTGAGCGGTAAGGGGCGCCATTCTACTCATAAATAAATGACACATCCACAATGAAGGATTGCTGATGGTGATTTAAAAAAAAACTGTGAGTTGCTGGGAGTGAGAGAAGGGGAGCAGTAAGAGACAAAGGCGATTTTTTAAAATAGAACAAACAGAGACGACACTAAAAGCAACCAAAATGATCAAGGCAAGAAAACGAAGTGACTTAAAGCAGTGGTTCTCAACCTGTGGTCCGTGAACCAGTGATCCGCGAAGATGTGCCTGGTGGTCCGCGAGCAAAGCATGAAATGTACTCACTGTATGATTCATCGAGAAAGACTAGCAAGTAAAAGAATTAAAGCAGACAAAATATATTTTTGATCTGGCCTAAATCGTTTTTAAATTTTATCAAGGCTCGTCCATTAAATTCTCGTTTCTTTGATTTCTTATGTTCGAATATGAATCTTGAACATTATCAGTTACTGATGAATACTGAAATTCGCTGGTTATCAGACTGTTTGAATTACAAGATGACGTAAGAGAGTTTCTTGTAAAAAAAAACTAAAAGCTTGTTGATCATTTGAACCATAGCTTAGCCTTATGGGTTGCTGTTCTAGCTTTCTTGGCTGAAACATTTGAAGAACTCAATAAACTTAATTCAGCTCGGCAAGGAAAGCAGAGACATTATATTACTCTCGGTGACAAAGTGTCTGCTTTTACGAAAAAGCTCGATCTTTGGAAAAGAAGATTATTTCAAGATAACTTTGAGATGTTTGATCAATTATACGAAATCACCGAGAAACCAGAAAATATTGAAATAAATAAAGAACTGTTGATAAATTTGATTTCTGGTCATATTCAATCAATGCAGGGCCAATTTTAATTCTACTTTGGTGATTTTTAACGTTCAGTGGTTTTTCATGGGTTTCCAGTCCTAATCTCGCACACATTGACTCATCAAATAAAATTACCAACATCGTAATTAAACCAATTCATTGAACTGACTAGCGATACCACTTTGAATATGTTGCATCAGAAAGTGGGCTTAATGAAATTTTGGAGTACTCCGAGCTGTCTCAGATGGCTTTTAAAATACTTTTACCTTTGCAACTTTGTGAAAGTGGATTTTCTGCATTGCTTACAATAAAAGCAAAACATCGTTCGTAGTAAATAAACTAATATAGCAGTATTTTAAAACAAACTACTGTTTATGACTTGAAGTTTTTTTATAGTTAGCAATTAGAATTAAATAAGAAGACTATGAGACTAATATAAATGAAATTTGTTCTTTACAAAAGAAAGCCATACAATATTGTTTTTGCAGCACGTAAAACGTACATATTAGTATAGTTATACTAACTAGCATGTATACTACTTTTAGAGCTAGCAATAAACTTCTGTATAGAAGGAGCGTCTGCAACAGATAAGATATACACAGTATAAATATATTTCACTTTCCAGCTTGGCAGTAGCATAATTTTTAGTAGTGGTCCGTAGCAAAGACACTCATTTTTCCAGTGGTCCTTGAATCTCCAACGGTTAGGACCCACTGGCTTACAGAATGGTTAATTCACGTCCCTTTGCTGCATGCTGTGAAAATTTTTTTAAAATAAAATCGTATTTCCCCAATTCCACTGTGGAGGGAGTAAAGTGGGGGAGGGAGGGAAGGTCTCTCCTCTCACGGGCTTGTGTCGGTATGTCAAAGCAAAGTTGGACTCCTTTTATATGAAACATCAGACACTGCCTCTCTTTTCTGTCTCTCTGTGATCAAACTTGATCAGTATGATCCACTGTTAGAAAAACACTTACAACGTGCCCGATAAAATCCAGGTGCAGTATCTTATTTATACCGGAAATCCAAAATGAATTTATCCACCTATTTTCATCGACTGTAAGGAAACAGCTGTTAGGTGAAATCAGAAAAAAACAAGTACTACGGTATCTTACTTGACTCAACACCCGATCTAAGACACCGGGAAACAGCTTTCTCAAGTCATCGGATTTGTTGATGTGGATTTTCAAACTAAAAAAGAAACCATCAACGAATCATTTTTAGGTTTTATCCAGATACATTCCAAAGACGCAATAAGCCTTGAAAGAGTTATCGTAAAGAAACTGTAATCTAATAACATACCTCTAGCCAACTATCGGTCACAATGTTATGACAATGCTGCTGTAATGACTGGGAATATATCCTGCCTTCAACACCGAATATGTGCCAGAAATCACATAGTCATTGTTCGTCAACTGTAACAACCACAGCTTAAACTTAGCAAGAGTACACTCAGCTAAACAGGATCCAGTTGTTATCACGTTTTTGGAACAGTTGAAAGTATAAATTTTTGTTTTCTCTCGTTCAAAAACTAGTTGGGAAGAATTAAAAAGAGTTGCGCCAATCACAATGAAGAGGGAGTCTGAAAAACGTTGGAGTGCACGATCAGAAGCTTTTAAAGCAATTTATGAAGGACTAGATGAACTGGTAGGGCTGTTGGAAAAAAATATCAGAACATAAAAATCTGACGCCTGACACCAGAAGTAATGCAGAAATTTTGCTGGCAGGTATATTAAACTTTAAATCCCTATATAGTTTTGTTAAATTTCTAGAACATCATACTTGGGGAAATTGATCGAGTCCAGAAACGGATGTAGAATCCTACTGTGAATTTCAAGGAAGCAGCATGTGATCTTGAATCGCTTGAGCAAGACATTGTCAATATTCGGGATAATTTGAGAGAGGTTGCGGTAGATAATGAAAAGGAAGATGCAAAACTTGGGAGATCGAGGTTGACAGAAGGATTAGACTACATCGGAGGATGCTTGGACTTTCTGCAGAAGACGAAATTGCACGTGATATGAACAGCGTAATTGATAGCCTCCAACAGGAGATATCAATGCAGTTTTTACGTCTAAAATTGTAAACAACAAATTTGGATTTTTACTAGACGTCAAAACTATTCTCGCTGAGACAAATTTCGATACACTTCGTCAAAATTGCTTAGATTTTGCAAATTTCTTCGATACTGACGTCAATGGTCACGAATTGTGTACATAAATCAGAGACTGAAAAATGCAGCTCAGTTCCCTGACTGAAGTTCTAATGGAAACTCCTTTAGATCTTTTTGGTTTTATTGTTTTATATAGAGATGACGTATTTCCGAATCTGCACATTTCACTTCAAATACTTCTAACAATTGCTGTTTCAACTGAAAGCTGTGAGCGGTCCTTCAGCAAACTGAAGCTTATTTTGTCTTATTTACCTGCTTCAATGGGATGAGATCGTCTGAGTAATCTTGCACTCCTTAGCATCGAAAGAGATAAACTTGAGAATATTAATTTTGACAACGCGATTGACGAGTTTGCGACATTAAAATCAAGGAGAATGAATTTGTTGTAGACTATGTCTAATTGTATAATTAGTAGAGTATTTTTGTTTTCAAATAAATTGTTTACAATCGTCTAGAGAATTATCAGTATGTATTCTATTTCATTAAAATACAGAAGCTTCGAAAATGAACTATATAAATTATTATAAATCGCAAAATTTCACATTTTTATTGGGGGCTCAATGAGCCCCCAGAATTTTTCGGACAGACAAGGGGCGCTGATTGTGTGTCATGTCCCCGGGCGCACAGGACCCTAGCTACGCCACTGGTAGAGGGTTAATGGATTCAGGAACTTTCATCTCCATTTTATAACGCAGTAATTCATCAGAGGAGCTGACGTCATTTTCTGCCATTACTGCCATTTGCTTAATATGCTTTTCATTTGGTTTGATAAGTAGGCGAAGTGCTAGAACCATGGTAGGCAAACTATTTCTCACAATGGATATAATACACTTTATCAACATTTGGAACATTCCCGTCAGTTTAAAACCAAAATGTTCGTGGAACGTCAGGAAACTTATTATTTATCGGCCGCTATTTAAAAAATAATAATTTTTTGTGTTACTTTTTGACTTCCAATAATTTGTTAGTGATGGGGTCGATTAATCGTTAAAAATAATTTAATCGTTAAAATTTTTTAACGATTAATCGAGAAATTAATCGTTAATTTCTGCAGCCCTAGTTTAACGCATAACTTTTTCATGGATGCATCGTCTTAGATTATTTACCAGTGATGGTAAACCTAATGCACGCATGCCACAGTCGACACCCAGAGCCTCATCAGCCGGCACGCGACTAAAATATTACATACTCAATCAAACCAGCAAAGCAAAACACCCAAAATGGGTTTTCATTGGAGTGTTTGCACTTCGTTATAAATGAGTAATTTTTTTATTTTACTTTATTTATTTATTTTTTTTTAAATCTTGGGCACGCGGTCCCAAAAAGTTTCGCCATCACAGTTCTATACCAATCAAAGTAAACATGCATTTTTATAATCCACTAGCTGACCCGTCTTGCGTGACAGCGATCTCAGAATAAATGAATAAATACAAAGAAAGAAATGAGTGGTACTTTTAAAACGAATTATGCAAGAAACCTTCGCAGAAATTTGCTCAAAAAACGTAAGATTCTTGGCGATTGGATACTAGAGGATGCTGTATACGGAATGGAGTCTTCATGATTTCCTATCCCTGTTAATCTCCAATCTGTGATTAATGATTGTAGTGATACCTATAATTCTTAAGGGGCCGTCTATAAAGTACGTCACGCTATGTTTGACAATTTTTAACGCCCCATCCCCCCCTGTCACAAATATAGGACACCCCCTCCCCGCCCCCCTAAAGTACGTCACACTCACGAACAAAAATTGTGTTTTTTATTAACAAAATAATAAAAAATTTAATATAAAACAGCGTGACGTCACACATGGCTGGACACCCCCTCCCCCTGTCACAAAATGTCACACTTTCTCCCCCCCCCTCTGGAGCGTGACGTACTTTATGGACGGCCCCCTAACATGGTCATCTCTAATCTCTCAAATACACGGCCAGTTTTCTTCTTTGCCCCAGCGATCGGAGAAGATTTATCTTTGATTTTGTATCAGCCATATGCTGATCGTTGATACGTATAACCTCTTCATTCAAAATTTAAAATTCTTTAAGGAGAGATGTAATTTATTTATATTACACGCTTTTATTTAAGTCACAATGTTTGTATGTTGTATCCATCCATCCTTCCTTCCACCCTTCCTTCAAAATTTGAAACGTAAATTTATACCACTTCTGATGGTCCTAGAGATCTAAAATTTTTACCACAAATAGATCTTGGATGACAATGCATTGTATCAAAATTTCAGATCGATCGAATGTACCGTATTGAAATTATTGCACTTTTAGTTTTTAGTTTTTGTCTATATAAAATAGTATCATTTGCGTCAATGAACCATGCCTCAATTCGCCCTAGAGGGATACAATTATTATAACTTTAAAAAGTACTATCAACATCAAGTCTTGCTGGCCGAAATATAAGCGTGATCGATTGCCGACATGGGGGTACGAGGTTCAATTTTCAGTTAGGGGAAAATGTTTTTTTTTGTATTATACATATTTAGTGCAATTTCTATATGTAAATAAAAGCGTGTCCTTTTTAAAAAAAGATTTTTTTACATTTAACTTATTTTTTTTTATATAGTCTAGTGATCAATATCATTTTCAATCAAGATTGAATTACTCTCATAGTTTCCTCTCTTTCTGTAAGTTTATTGAGGAAAAGTCTTTAATTATTTTTGTCTTCATTCAGCAAAAAAAAAGTCATACTTCCCGAGTAATGTGTTAAATTACAAAATCAATGACTTAGTTCATTTTTAGAGGACAATAAATAGTTCTTTACACTCTTTCTAGACTAAAAATTATTAACATTTTGACATAATGAAATAGAAATGTAAACATTATAAATTCTTATAATTACAAGAGTTATGTGTACATCGGTGTGGGTGGAAATAATTTTTAAGCAGGTATGTGTGTATCACAATATGAATGTATCACAAAAAAGCATGTATCGCGCAATATGCTCATTTCATATCTAATTATCACAGTGCGCATTTATCTCAGCCAGAATGTATTTACTGTAATTAAAGCATGCATCATTGCAAGCATGTATTGCTGTAAATGTATATCACGAAAACATGCATCAATGGAAAGAGGCATCACTGCAAATATTTACCACAGTAAGCATGGATCGGTGGATCAGTGTGTTAAAATATGCAGAGGCGTCACTAGGGTTGGTGTCATCCGGGACGGTCGCTCATGGTGTTACCCCTCACGACTTAACCCATAGAACTCCTCAGAGTTTTCCAGTGCCAAATAAAGGTAACATATAGAATTTTACATTTTGGTGTCACCCCCCTGATGGTGTCACCCGGGGCGGCCCGCCCCCACCGCACCCCCCTAGTGACGCCACTGAAAATATGCCTGTGTCGCGATATGCATCGATGACAGCGGTGTGTCATATAAAACAGGAACAACTCTTTTTGGCTAAGAATTATTTATCCAAATTAAATGCAATTAATTTATTTAATAAAAAAAAAGGTAAGCGATTCTCCACTGTGCCTTCTGGCGTCTTATTGCCATTAACTATTCTTTCCTTTATTTTAGTGATTATATCAAAAGTAACTCCTGATGTGATTTTACAAGAAAAATATCTTTTTTTAAATAGGGTTAACAGGTTTATTCATTCTTAAGGGTTGGCGTTAAGCATCAATTCAAAGGAATTAATTTTAATTTTTTTGTCTGATATGCATTCCTCATAAGCTATAAGTGCCACAAGTAGGAACATGTAACATTACTTTGGATGTTCTAGTCATGATGTTACCAGCATCTTCTTGATATTCAAATTTATTATTTTCTATAGTTGATCGTGTCTAACCGAATTACAGATTTTGTAATTTTAAACATTTCAATTTAAGTTCAACATTTAATGTTATTTTTTCAGACTTTCACAGACTATCCACTTAAAAAAAAAGTAATTCAAGTCATTTTAATCTCATTATTAAGCGTCTATTTGTAAAAGGGGGACACATCTTTAGAAGGCATGCAATCAAATATAAGACAAACGACATTTTTATAATAATTTGAATCATTTAATCAAAAAAATTTAATAAAAAACAACATAATTTTGAAAGCTCAGTTATTTGAAATGCTTTAAGTTTCAATAACATGTGATATAACAATCATTAACTTTGGAAACTGTCATTAGGAAAATTAAATAATGTAAATATACACACATTTTTATTACCATAAGTGCTTGGATTCAGTGGCCTAAAGAAGCCTAATTCTGACTGAAACCAACAAAAAACAAAGCTTTGCAAGTGGGCAAAAAAAGTATCCCATCTTAAAATAAAACAAACAAAAGAAAAGTTGTTTTAGAAGTCCACCATGACCTCGTCACCTCCTTCCTTAAAGCACAGTAAACTCAAAAAAAAATTAAATTAATGAATTTGTTAATTGAATTAAAGTTGAATTTAAACATTTTATAAAGTGCTTAATACACCAAAATATTTTTGTGTGCACTATCTTTAAAGATTTGTTTGATGTCCATTGAAATATTAACATTAAATCCTTCCTGAAAATTATATTCAAAGGATCTCATATTTTAATACTACATGTAGTAAAGTTAGGTCCTTGTGATTAAAAAATTATGTAACCTTGAACTTGATGTGAAATTTCTTTTTGATTAATCACTAAAACATCATAAAGCTATTAAAATTCTAGCACATTAATCTTTACAACAACAACAACAAAAATTTTATGTTTCAAAAAGACAGAAAATTATCTTAATTGTACACATTAAAATTATTGACTTTTAATTTAGAGCTACCATATTATATTGTGGATAATTTTGTACCAGTTTTTTTATTTCAACAATTTATTTTATAAATCATCCCTCTAAAGCCTCCCTTAACTGTCTGCAATATTCAGCAACTTCCACACCTTCCCAGTTGGCATTCTGTAAAGGTTTCATAAACCTGGGGGAAAAAAGGGAGAGACCAGAACATAAATACTTGAATCAGCGAAAAAAATATTAATTATTTTAAAAAATGTATTAGTAATACAACCCTCCCTGAAATTATCTAACATTTTAAAAAGTTTTTTGGACTCTTTTGAGATGACTGGAGCCGAGTAGATAAACAATCAGCCCAGACATTACTAGAGAAATAGACAATAGTCCAATCAATCTACCCAAAAATACAAGCCTCATGATAGTCTGGCAGGTGTTTGTACCAGATTATCATTCATATTTCCCATTTTAGTATTATCTCATCATTATTATGCCATCATCTGTTAAGTGTTTACAATGCTCTGCAATTTTATATAATTTTTTTTGTTGCTTTAAGTGTTACCTAAAAATGCTTTAAAATGTCTGACTTTGCATTATAAAAGACTTAAATGCATCACTATTTGACTTCTTTTTTAAAACATATTTTTCACCCTGAATATTTTTCTATGATTTATGTAGGCTTTTCAAATAAGAAATTCATCAAAGCTCTACAAGTGAGATTGGTTGGTTCTAATTTTTTTAAAATTTAAATTGACTGCATAAATTATGCAGCAAAGGATATCTCATCAGCATACTTTATGAGATCTCAGTTTTATTCGTAAAATTCATTACTACATTCAATTCCTTACAATAATGTAAGTTGGATATGTAAAAGAAGCATCTGTAATAGATAAGATAAAACTTTTTTCATTAGTTCATATTGTACAAAAAGCTAAGTAAGAGATTGTGAAAAGGGCCCGATCTTTTTGGCACAGGTCATTCAAAAAAATTCCGTCTCAAGTGAGTTATTTATTTTTTAAAAAAATGATTATTAGTTTATCACAATAGCAAAAATTCTTGAAAACATGACTAAATATTTAAACACTACTTAATTCAAATGGAAATTTAACATACACATTGCATCTCAAGGGAGCTAAAAATACATTAATAACAGTGATTGCATGCTTTAAGGTTGTTTTTCTTGATGGTGAATATTGAGCTATTGTAATAATTCTATGTAGTACTGATATTTATACAATTTCTGCTCAATTTAAATAATTCTTTTAGGGTTTGAATTTAATATGAATTTATGTTATTCAACACCATATAAAGAGGGGTTAAGTTTAATGATCTATAAGTGATGTTTGACTTACTTTTCTAAAACATCTTGCAAGACAATGCTTTCATGATCACTCAGCGGGGTGTAAACCGAATCTAAGTTCTTTCTAAGATTTTCAAGACTGTAAAAGAAAATTTAAAATTGGTAATTTTTTGACAGTATAGTTATTATATACTCTACATAGATATTTTTTAAAAGATATATACAAATGGATTTATATGTATATTTTTTTATAAATCTGGCATACAAAAAAAAATAATTGCTTTAAAATTTAATTTAAATCAAATAAACAAGATATGAAACAATTTCTTTTCTTTCCTTGAAATCACAAGAATTAACACCCTCCCAATTGTTTTTGTTTTTTTAATGTTTATTTTATTCTCATTATACAGGGTCATTGGCTTTGTAAAAGATTATGCCCCTGTAAGATTGGCATGTGTAGTTTTAACTGACTAATAAATAATTTGGTAACCAGTCTTATGACATATTATTTGTCTAACATTCTGGCTTGTAATTCGAGACTTGGACAACATTGATTTATAGCTCAACAATAACATCAGCAAACGCATTTTATAAGTATCATTTTAAGTGTGGGGAAAATTTTTTTCCATTCTTCCAGCAATTTCAAGAAAAAAATAGTTGGAAAAATATGGTATCGCTTCTTACAAAGCTTCACCAGTACAGATCATGTTCATCAAATTCTTTTTATTGCATATATGATCAACTTCATACTCTTTCAGCATACAACACCAACTGGTTAACGATAGGTACAATTTTTTTCTCACCTTGCAGTGCTAATTAATGTTGTTGGGATGTCCTCTTGGTCAAGTGTAAATTTGAGACCTAGCCTTGATATGTCAACATCAAGTTCCTGCAAAAAAATTTGATGTATTTCTTTCAAATATACCCTTGTTTAATACAACAATATTAAATAGCAGCCAATATTTTTTTTACAGAGATAAATTTATAAACGAGTAACAAAGACTAAGGAATCTCTTTTTCTTATCATTACTTTTAGTCAGAAAATTAAAATGTGTATTTAAAATTTAGACAAATTTATTTTTCTCAAGGAAAAATATTTAATCACAATAAAATTTAGTCGTTATTTTAAAATATTATTAAATAAGCAGGAGGCTGGTGGGTGGAAGGATGGGAATTTAAAAAAGATTTAGATATGGATGAAAGAGTTTATTTTGGAGGGTAAAGATGTCGGAGCATGGACCTTTGAAAGTGGCAGGGGGATTTTTGAAGGTCGTAGGAGGGCTCTTAGAGACATGTTGGAGAGGACAATAGGAGTGCGTTCATTTGTAGATTTACCCGTTACTCAACGAGACTAACCTGGCAGTAAACTGCTGCCTGGAGACAGGCTTGTCTAATGCTGTCTGTGGCTGGGTGCCAGCTTGGCGGCCCCCTGTGTGATAAGAGTCCCATGCTGATGGGTGAGGCATTGACCACCCCAACTCCACAGTTCTGAAATAAAAACAATGATAAGTTAATGTGTTCCACAAAAAATATTTCTTTAAGAGTTAATGTTGATTTCATATATATATATATATATATATGCTTTAACCAGTTCACTTTGTTCATAGTATTAAATCTAATGGAAAGTTTTTTTATTTTTTATATCATGTTATAATATGTGACAAAATCAATCTAAGGCTTTTCCCTATGTTTGGGGTTGTGTTTATTTAAGATATGTGCTGGGGCTGGACCTCAGAAATGTAACACCAGTGATAAAGTCTATAAGAGAACACCTCCTCCACACCGCATCAAACATAAAATAGACAGCATAACAAAACAGAGGCTGAGTGTAGTCTGGTGTGACTTTTAAGCAAGTGAAGAAATATTAAACCCTGATTTCTCTTCCTGTTGAGGCAAAACACATTATACACTTCTAATTACAGGGGAGGTGAATGAGAAAAAATTCAAAAATTAATTAAACAGATTACTAGAAATTAAAAAATTGAATATAAAATGCCTCAAATTCATCTTTCTTCCTCTGGTAAAAAATAAAATTCCAATACTGGATCTGTTATGTCTGACAGAATGTTTTGGCTAAATTTTAAAAATTTTACCTGGAAATATGGAAGCCAATCTTTCAAAGAATTATCATTCATTGAGCCACGACAGTATGTCAAGACTACATCAATTTTTATTGTTGATCTTTCAATAACAGTCCTGAGAACAAGATAGTGTTACAAGGGGTATATATATTTTTTTTTAGATAACTGGCAACTGGAATGGGTAGTAATTCATCGAAATAAAAATGTCAAAACTTGAACAAGAACTGCAAAAAGGAAAATAAACAATTTACTACATTCAAAAAGTTTTTGAGTTGATCCCGTATATAAGACATCTTTCCACCTAAATAGCTCCTGACAGCATAATAAATTTTAACATGGTTAATTTCATATTTCGCTACATTTTTTGGTTCTTTTGAACAAAATGTGTTTCTCAAAAACAGATCTATATAAAATATATTGGAATAATCTAACTTAATTTTTTTTAAAACCTAACTGAAAATGTAACTGAAACTGAAAGTGGCAAAACTCAACAAAAATTAAAAATACAAACAGGCACTGCCGCCAGACTAATCTCATCAATTCTGATGTTATCATATTAAGGTGCTAAGTATAGAAAGTTTAAATTCTAATTGGTTCTCAAACTTTGTTCTCTCATGACCACTTTTAACTCATTCCCAGCCTCTTCAACCCTTCGAACTGAATCTCATTTCTATTCTTTTCATCAACAGCAGTTTGCACAATGATTTTGTGCGGTAAAATAAAACACTCACAAACAAAACAAAAATGATTTGAATAAGATTTTATTAAAATATTTTCTGTGACTTGGATTTTGCTGCATTCTAGGATTGATTTAATCTAATTCATAAACACCACTTTTTTTTTAAATTAGGCTTTTAGGTTTATTATTGAGATAATATTGTAGTATATGTATTGAGTTACTTAGGGTAAAACTCTGCACTGTCACAAATGTTCTTCCTGCACTGGATTGGCTAGGTGAGGAAAAAGCGAAATGAGAGAATATTGATTTTTAAAATTTTAAATAATAAGTTTAACCTCATTCCCATGCAACAGTGAATACATTTTTAAGGTGTGTTAAGCTTTCCAAAGTGTTTTATGAGAGAAGAATTTAGTCTTCTGAAACTTAAATAGCTTCTTAAAAACTGTATTACACTTACAATGTTGCCTTTTAGTAATATTAGTCCTGCCCCCCATTCTTCCCTAAATATTTTGAGAATTCTTACACAACCTCCACCCCCACTTTTTTTTTCAAGTCACCCAGCCCCACACAGCTCTACAGCTCTTTTAAACATGATATCGGCTATTTCCAAATTTTTTTTAGCTTTACTTGAAATTTTCCAAGGGGTAACCAGTGATGCCGATAAACTTTGCCTTTCCCGCATCCTTGACCTTTTGTAGTGCAGGAAGTGTTTCGTTGATGATGACATCAAGGCTTGGGGCGAATTCCATGTCATGGATCTGAGTGGTAAGAAATTGATTCAAAACATGTTTTTAAACTGTAGTAATGCACATCGCACGACAGGATTCAAAACTGCTAACATACTTGAAAAGTTGATAAAATATAAAACTAGGCCATTGCCCAAATGAAATTCAAATGTCAGTTTTCTTATCCAGAAAAAAATTGCTTATACAAAGTTTGACAAACATTTCTATATACTGAATTTACGACATCTGTATAGTATGTGTGATCTATATATTATGTGAAATATACAACATGCTTCGAAATCTACATACTGACCTGTCAGACATATTTATAACACCCTAATTGAGAATAACATATTGACCAATATGATGTATTTATACCTGTATTTATACCTGTATTTATACCTGTATTTATACCTGCTTACTTGAAAAGTACATTCAGGCCAGTCTGACCTCTTCATAGAGTCCGAATTCCCAAACTACAGACTTACTTGTATAACGTCTACGTAGTCCAAGTTGAGCCTCTGTAAACTTTCATCCACGCTTTTGAGAGTTCTCTCTGCAGAAAAGTCAAACATTTTGGTGACTTCCTTTTCGTAGCGACCCACTTTTGTGGACAGGTAGAAGCTTGAACGTGGAAGTGATGGAAGCACCTTGTATGATATATATTGTAACATATTTGAAACTTGGTAAAACAAAAAAAAAGTCTCATACTCCGTTAGAAACTGAAAACTAATGATATTAATATTGCAGATAATACAGATGTATAACTAATTTCGGCGACAAACGTAATATAAATGAAATTCTTATATCATGAACCTATATAATGAAGTATTGTAATTTAAAGTGGGTTGAATAGATGGTGGGTTTTCGCGCATAATAGGTTTGGGCGGATCAGGGTGGTGTGGATAATAGGTTTGCGTGGATAATAGCTGTTTATGCGAATCAGGGTAGTGTGGATAATAGGTTTGCGTGGATAATAGGTTTGTGTGGATCAGGGTGGTGTGGATAATAGGTTTGTGTGGATAATAGGTTTGTGTGGATCAGGGTGGTGTGGATAATAGGTTTGCGTGGATAATAGGTTTGTGCGTATCAGGGTGGTGTGGATAATAGGTTTGTGTGGATAATAGGTTTGTGCGTATCAGGGTGGTGTGGATAATAGGTTTGTGTGGATAATAGGTTTGTGTGGATCAGGTTGGTGTGGATAAAAGGATTGCGTGGATATTAGGTTTGTGTGAATAATAGGTTTGTGTGGATAATAGGTTTGTGCGGATCAGGGTAGTGTGGATAATAGGTTTGTGCGGATCAGGGTGCTGTGGATAATAGTTTTGTAAGGATAATAGGTTTTTGTGGATCAGGGGGGGTGTGGATAATATGTTTGTGTGAATCAGGATGGTGTGGATAGTGGGTTTGTGTTGATGAGGGCAGAATGGATAGCGTTGCTGTAAATTTAGCCACCCTTGCCTGAAAAGGATCCCCAAATCTCGTCTTTCTATGAAAGCAAAAAATTGCCGCCCATGGCGAGCCCTGAACTTCCCTTCCACGAAATTACGTATAGAGATTTTCATTAGTCTTTGGGCAGTTGTTGAAATTAAAACAAGTATCCGCATACCGAGGGGGAAAAGTCTTGATAGCGAAGTGGCTTGTTCTCTAAAACATTTTAAGATTCCAAAATAGTGCCTTTTACGTCACAACTATTGCGTGTGAGAACCGCACGTATTAGTCTCTACAGTCCACGCTGATTCACTCAAACGTTATTTATTATGCTTTTGATTTCATTTTAATGGTAACCTATTAACTTGGGTTTGGTAATTAAACTTAAAACATTGAGCTTCCGAAATGATTAAGTGGCCGCCCATTAATGACGTCACGCGATTTTGGCCGATTTTGCACTCCCCTACCCCCCTCATCACGCGTCGTAACAAAAAATTAGACCCCCCCCCCAATACGACGTCACAAAGCTTTGCAAAAAAAAAGAATTAACAAAAAAGAAAAAAAAGCTATATTTTCTATTTGAAAAATGGCATGTTTCAAATCACTTCTTGTCATTTAAGTATTTATTTAGTGTAGTCCTGCATTCTAATATCGCAACACGCATCAAGCTATGTTAAACGTCATAAAATAAATTGTAAGAAATCAAATATTTAAATGAAACTTTTACTTAAAGTTGTGATTTTTGATGTGACGTCATATTTCTCAAACCCCCTCCCTCCCCCTCGTCACACATCGTCACAAATGTGTGGACCCCCCCTCCCCCCTAGGCGCGTGACGTCATTTATGGACGGCCCCTAAGTCTAAGTACCCTAATTTTAAAATGATTCATTTGATTTTTTCTTTCGTTTTGTTTCGGTGTTATTTAATGAAAATGGTATATAATGTTAACGGTGTACTTTTGAACTATTAAACCCTCTTACGGAGTCTTATGTATTTAAATTACGTAGTTTAAATCACGTGTTTTCCTTTCAGAAAATCGAATGACATAACGCCCCCCAGCGAAATTAATTTGTTCCACCGAGTTTATTTAGCGTCTACGCAAACCTCCAAGTGTCGCTTTTAGAAATTTAATTTACGATTATAAGATTAGAGCGCAAAACATTAAGAGGAGGGGGAGTATCTATGGAAGTGGGGCAGCTATGGGGGTGGGGAAATTATGATGGTGGGGAAGTGATCTAGGACAGTGCTTCTCAAAGTGGTGGTCCGTGGACCAGTGCGGTCCGTGGACCATCCGCTGCCGGTCCGCAGATGTTCTCAAAAGAAGGACAGAAAAAATTGTCAGTGCAGGGAAAATAGTGCACCGGTCCCTGGTGCAATGGAAAAAAATCCTGCCGGTCCGCCATACTAAAAAGTTTGAGAAGCACTGATCTAGGACACAGCCAGCGGAAAGCTGTCCAAGTATTGGTGCTTGAAAAATTCAGAGGGGGGGGGACAAAGTTAGAACAATTTTTAATGAATTTTATATTGAGTTTAATATTACTGACAATATTATTGACAAGTGGCTATAGTGGAACAGCCAGAACTTGGCAACTGGTTTGTCCGTACCGAACCGGGCCGACTCCAGCACACCGCGGATTCAACTACGTAGGCGGGTCACACCGTCACACCTATATGGGTGTGGCACACCTATATGGGTGTAGCACAACCATGTTGACGGGGAAACTTTTATTATGTCTGTGGGTCTCAATATTTGCAGGTCAAATCCACGCGTAGAGGTACAAAAACCAACAGAGCGGTACAAAACCACGGGCTGGAGCTTAAGTGTGTCGAGTCAGGCCTAAAACTAACTTAAGGAGATGACGCTTCCCTCACGTTTGAGGGTCGCGTGCAAAAAGAAATATAGATAGAGTTGATATATTTCTCGAGACCATTGACAAGAGCGGTTGTTTTCAAGCGAGAGCTGTGAGGCAGGGAGCTAGAAAGGTTTGGAGCACGGGAAGGGTATCAGCAAAGCAGAGCTTTTCAGAGCAACAAGACAACACGCGCACAGCAGCAGAGCCAAGTGTGTTAAAGAACGAAGAACAGTGCATATTCCTCACTTTTCCGAGGACGGATTCCGATTTTCCCTGGCCATACCACGGTGCCGTGTCGATGTAGTTTATGCCAGATTTGACCGCCTCCTTGACGATCTCCACAGACTCGCTGTCGTCTGTTGCTCGGAACACACTCCCCAGTGAGCTGGCTCCTGGCAATAACAACAACAAGAAAAATAAAAATTAACAAAAATAAAAATAGATACTTCAACATGAGAGTAATGAGGAAGATTATATTAATTACCGGCAAACCGCTGGATATTACGTCACGACTGTAGTGTTTGCCAGGAGGCACGATGCATGGCTTGCACAAACAACAATGTACCGATGTCAGAATGATATTGTTATTGTATTATTATAGTTTTCTGTTGTTTTTTCTTTCATTTTCTTGTAACATGCATTACGCTACCGGACATCAATTGCACACAGTGATTGAACTGTGACACTGGTTCTACGTGGCAGTGAAAAACATAAGGCGGGGTTGAAATCTTGAGAGATATTACTTCTAAAGTCGAAATTGTGTGAAGCTTTTTACATGCACAACAGCGTGCATTGCAATGCATCAACTTTATTTAAAAACTCATAATAGCGCGTATCAACTCTTTAAAAGTATTACACCTTGTTGTAGCAACCTTAAAGTGTATGACGTGTCCATAATGAGAACCGCTGTTGAGTATGAGGAAATGCGCCTTACAATTACAGCAAACAAACAAAAAAACTTAATCTTGACGTTGGTCAACTATAAAATGTGAGTAGTTGAATGCTTTAGCACACTCCCTACCTACAAAGTCTAACGAAGTTTATGATAATTTCAAAAATTGCTGCCGGAGACGTTGAGAAAATAAAACACATTAAAGCAGAAAAATAGGTCTCATTATTCCGAGTATTATCATAACAAACCAAACGATTAAGGTCTTTTTTTCTAATAATCATTAAAAATAAAACAAAAAAGAATAATAGACTAGTGTCTTTTATTACACAAGCGCAATGCTAACAAAAACACTCAAGACATTCTAGTAATAAACACCCTGTTATTCAGCTGTTTTTAAAGGTATAATTTTAATTGGTTATAAAAAGATTTTACTAATCAAACAAAAGATATTCTCCCCTGGCTTTCTGTGATGTTAAATCAACTGGCACAAAACGAACTTTTTACAAGGAAAGGAATTTTTAAATCCTTTATTTTAATTCGTGGTGTCTGTTTGAACCCTTGATTGCTTGCTTGTCGGTCGCCAAAACTTTGGATCGATTTTTAACCAACTTTCTCGTTAGCTAGCGAGTGGAAATTTAGCAGGCAGTTTCGTGGCGATGATAAAAACTATGTATCAAAATTTCAGATCGATTGCATGTACTGTAATTAAATTATTGAATTTTTAGATTATTTTATTTATTCCTTTGTATCGTGTTATTTTTTGAGATAGAGAGTCGCGGTACGTATTATATTGAACAACCTTTCTGTCGCGCAATAAGGTGCGTATTTTATTGACAACACTTTTTAGAAACATATTCCTGATCGGTGCGCATTATGTTAAACATGTTTTAGACACAACTGAAATTTTGTATTTTTGGATGGTCTTGCGCTGCGTATTATAATGAACATTCTTTTAGTTACGTCTAGTACATAAAGGATTTATAGTGAGTTTAGGGGGGTGGTAGGGGGGGGGGTTGGTGGGTGGGGTTTGGGAAGAGGGGGACCGTGGATGTTGAGAGATGGATATTTAGTTGGAGAGGTTGGGATGAGGTGAATATTTTGGTTGTATAATATGGGATTAGGGTTTAATATAGGAGGATGTTTGAGTATTTGAGTGTGTTATTGTGGTGGGATTTATAAAAGGAAAGTATGAATGGGGTTTTTTTTTATGGGTTGGGGGGTGAGGGGTTGAATATATGGTGGGGGAGGGGAGGTTGGGTTAGATTGGTGGAGTTGGGTGTTTATTTTGGGGGGTTTTTTGGGGGGGGGGGAGAATTTTTCGTGTATGGTATTTTGGTGTGGGGGTTTTTTGTGAGGGTTGGTGATATTAGTTTTTTGGTTTTGGTTTGGGGTGGATGTAGGGGTGGGGGGGGATATTTTATAAGTATAGAGTTAATAGGTTTAGGGGGGGGAGTGGTTTTTATAGAAATTATTTGTTAGGATTTTATAAAGGATTTTATATAGTAAGGTCAGGAATTTTAGTAATAACCCGATATCTGCATTGCACACCGCCGTCGGTGGGGGTTCTGAGTGTCGTTTGGTCGTCTTGGGGCAGGGTTTTCGTCAAAATCTACTTGGATGGGCGGGGGTGGGGCGGCGCATGGTGGGGGGGCGGGAAGCTCAGTGGGCGGATCACTCATGGGTGGCGTTTGGCTCATTGGACACTCATTGGGGGTTAATCTCATGGGGCGGATGGGCGGGGGCAGAGGAAAATATTTTAGGTGAAGTCTGTTAAGGATTTAATTAATTAATAAAAAGAAAATATTTTGAGGGGTGGTTTTTAAATAGAGTACAATCAGTGGTGGGGTTCCTTTATGTATATATTGGTTATGTATGGAATTCAGAGTTTTTTTTTGTGATAAGGAGATTTTACTAATGATCCAAGAGATTTTGGGGTATTGATTAATAGAATATAGAGAACGGGGTGTATAGGGGGGGTGGGTGGTGAATCTAAGGCGTATTTCTAAAATTGTTGGTATTAATTGAATGGTTTTTAATATACAACAGGGTATGAGTCATCTGGACTCTGTGTGGGGTATGAGGGTAGTATTTTAGTTTATTTTTATGTGTTTTATAGTTTTTCGGATTAGTGATAATATATAAATTATAAAGTAAACGGGAAACTCGAGGATATATAAGTTGAGATATTTAAAATTTAGGGGAATAAAATTAATAGGGGGCATTAAATTATAGGGCACGACCTCGGATGGATTTTTTCTGAATCGGAACGGGGAACGAGCGGGCGCGGCAAAGTTGCCGTATGAGAGGTGATCATAGGCGAGTCTGATGTAGCTCACTGCAGTCTCTCCCCATCACGTATAGATCTCGCGGTTTTTTTGCTTGCTATAAATGTTGAAACTTATGTTTTTATAAATATCCCTTATAAACTTATTTTAACTTTCGCGTCGCGTGTCGTAACGTCGAGTCGCAACTTAGCGTAGCCGTCTCGGCGGTCTCGTGGTATCGTTTGCAGCCAACGATCGGTCGCTTCGGCCGTCTTCTTCAAAAAGTCGGTGCCGAAACTACTCGACGAATTCGCCCCAATCGCACTATCAGCGTACGCCGGGACAAATATCGCTCGTCGGAACGCACTGCTTCGCCGCTAACATCGCTGATTTCGGCTTCCCGTCGTTCGTTCCCGGGCGCCACTCGCCTTCAAAACTTCGAACTTCCTTCAGACTTAACTTCGCCGTTCGTCGGTTTTTAAACTTCTTCGCTTCGAACTTTCGCGCTTACTTTCCGTCGCGTTCGTTTCGTCCTTCGCGAACATCGCGCTTTCGACTCTTCGCGCGGAACTAACTTCGGGTTTACATCGGGCTTCGCGCGCGCCTTGTCGTCGTCGTTCCGAATACTAACTTCGACTTATCTCGCGTGCGTGCCGATTCCCGCGCGGGCGTTATTTCGTGTTCGCTCGGTAACTTCGCTTCGACTTTAACATCTTCGTTTTTCGGCGCGTCGCGCTTCGTTTAACTTCGTCTTCCGTCGAAACTATTTTTCGCTATTAACTTCGTTCGCGTTTCCCGCGGCCTTAAATAGTACGATTCGTTCTCTTTCGTTCGCTTCCATTAACTTCGTCGGCCTTTCCCGTCCCTTCGTTCCGTAACCTTCGTTTTCGTTCGCGAAATTCCACTTCGTTCTTCGTAACTTTTCGCGGCGGCGCCCGACTATCGTAACTATCGATTTCTCGGCGTCGCGTCCGGGTCGATCCGCTTACCATAACTTCGATTCGCAACTTACGCGGCGAAACTATCGTTCGATTCCTGCGTTCGCGTTCGCGACCTTTAAACTTTCCCGCGCTTCAAAACTTCGTAGACAATCGGCTGCGATCGCATTCTCTTCGTCTCTTCCGCGTCGCGCGCCTCTTCGCCGCAGTTCATCAGCCGTTCGCGTTATACCGCACTACTTCGCGGATCGGCGGATCGTCGGCGTTCCGCGCCGCGCCTTCGCGCTTTCGAACTTCGGCAGTCGTCGTATCGCTCGTTTCGCGTCGCGCCGCGCCGTAACTTCTAACTTTCGACTTCGGCGGCGTTCGTTAATACTATATTCGTTCGGTCGTACTCTTACGCGCAGCCGCGCGTTCGTCAACTTCGCGTCGCAAAATACGTTCGCCGGCCGACTCGCGAACATCGGACATAAAACTTCGCCAGGCAACATCGTTCGGGGTCTCGGCCGCGCTCTCGTTCGTTCGGTCGCGGCGCGGCTTTCGGCGCGGCTTCGCGCGCCGTCGTTTCCGCCGGGTCGGTCGGCGTCGCTCTTAACTTCCATTCGCATCGGTTCGACTTGACTAACTTTCGAACTTCGACTTCGTAACTTAACTTCGACCTTTCGCTTTTCGCGTCGATTCCGTTCGCCGATCGTTTCGGTATTTCTTCGATTCGATCGTTCGCTTCGTCGGCGTTCGTCGCGACTTTTTCGCCGTTCTGCGCCGTTTCGTTTTAACTGGTTCAGCGCGCGCGCGCGTAACCTTCGAACTTCGCGTCTTCGGCCGCGCGTTCGGGATCGAACTTCGGTTCGCAATGCGAACTTATCGCGCGCGAACTATCAACCTGACCTCGGTATTCGTCCGCGAATAACTTCGAAACTTCGACGTCGTTCGTTTCGCTTCGGTTTCGGCGTCGTTCGTTATTCGCCTTTTACTTCGGTCGAACTTTTTCGTATCGTTCGGCTTCTAACTTCCGCTTACCGACTTCGCGTTCGGTCTCGTCGTTCCTTCGATTAACTTCGTTTCGGCGGCTTCCGCGCACTTCGACTACTTCGTTCGTTCTAACTTCGCGCGTTCCCGCGCGTTCGAACTTCGCGCGCAACTATCTTCGGGTTTCTTCACTTCGTCGGTCTCGTCGCCGCCGCGTTCGTTCGTTATTCGACATCGCATCGGTTCGTTCGGCTCGATCGTTTCGTCGCGGACTTTTCGTTCGCGGCGTCAATTAACTTCGGTCAGGTTGTCGTTCGCGTCGACGTCGCGGACTTCCGTTCGCATTTTACTTCGGGGATTCGTTCGCGCACTTCGGTCGCGCGCGCATTTTCGCGTCGCACCCTTCGCATTCGCCTAACTTAATTCGTTCGATTTCGCGTAACTACTACTTCGTTTTTCGCTATTCTTCGTTTCGAACTAAACTTTCCGGAACTTTCGCGTTTGACTTCCGCTAACTTTTCGACGTCGACTTCGCGTTTCGAACTTCGCCGTGTAACTTACCAGTTTCGGTAACTTTCGTTCTTCGACGACTTCGCTATAATTCGCGATAACTTCGCAACCTTCGTTTCGAGTAACTTTACTCTACGAACTTCTTCGCTAGGGTTCGCCGCACTTCCGGCCGCGGCGCTCGAACTTGTTCTATTCCGCTGGGGCGATTCCGGCGGAACTCGGGCGTTAGTCGTCAATCGCGGCACTTCGTTCGCGTTCGCTACACTTTCGTTCGTATTAACTTCGAATTCGAACTTCTTTTTCTTCGCTTCGCGCTTCCGTTCGGGTCAGGGACTTACTTCGCTCTAACTCTCCGTCCGCGGGCTTTCGCGCGCTATCTCGCGCGCTTCTTTCCTAACAAAATTCCGGCCGGAACTTCGAATTCCGTCGCACGAGTTCGACTTGCGCGCCGGGTTGTCGCGGCGGTTTCAGTTTTCGGTCGATCGCGCTTCCCCGGGTTTATCTTTTCGTTCGTAACTAACGTCGGGCTAACTTTTCGGCGGGCTTCGTCGTTCTTCGTCGCTTCGCTTCGAACTTTTCCATTCGCGTTACTATCGCAACTTCGCGGTCGGCGTCGTTTCGTTTTAACTCTCTCGTTCGGTTCGCGTATCGCGGGCGGAAACTTCCGGCCACAACGCGCGCTTCGCGGTTTAACTTCGAACTGTTATTCGCTTCGTGAGAATCTGTTTCGCCGCTTCGTCGTTCCGGTTCTATATTCGTTCGAAACTTCGTACTTCGTCTTTCGGGCGATTCGCCGCTTCGCGATCACTTCGCCTCTTACTCCTTCGTTCGGGATCGCGCGCGTTAACTTCGCGGGCTTCGGGTTTAACTTCGGTTCTCTTTTCGACGTCGATTTTCACTTCGCGCGTTCGCTTTATTCGCGCGTATCGCGCGGGTTCCGGGGTTTCGATTAACTTCGCGCGAACTTCCATTCGCCTTAACTACTTATTAACTACGCCGCATTAACTTTCTTCGTTTATCGACGGCTTTCGGGTTCGGGCGTTTCGTCGCTTCGTCCGTATATTTCGCATCCGACTTATCGGCGGTGCGGACTACCTTCTGAACTTCGACTGTCGCGAAACTTCGGCTTCGTTCGCGGGCGCGTTCTCATACTCTCATCGGCCATTACTCCTACTTCGTAACTTTTTCGGTCGTCTTTTCCGTCGTTATCGATGCGGTTACTTCGGTCGATAACTTCGTCTTCGCGCGTCGCCGCATCGGGCGTTCGACTTCGTCTCGACTTCAGTTTCGTTCCGATCGCCGGTCGTCCGCTACTTTCCGTTCTTTCTTTCGCGACAACATTCGAACTCGCGCGATTCGTCTTGAACATCGTCAACTTCGCTCGGCTCGCGACTCGGCGGTTCGTTTCGAGGGTTTCGTTCGGCGCGCGCGACTATTTCGCGAGTTCGCTATTCGCCGGCACTTCTCGTTCTTCGTTCGGAACATTCCGCGCGTATTCCGCGCGTTCGACTGACGTCGGTTTCCGACTTCGCGCGCCTTCGGGTAACATCGGCTTCGTTCGTTCTTTCGTCGCGTCGTCGAACTTCGATCTTCGTCGCGCGTCCCGGCGTTCGTCGTAAACAATGCGCGGCTTTCGCGCGTCGTTCGGGCTTATTCATTTCTAACTTCCGTTTCGTGGATACGCGAACTACTTCCGCACTTTTCGACGTCGGCCGTCGCGTCCGCGGCGTTCGTTCGTTCGCCTCTTCGTCGTTCGATTTCGCCGTCGGGCGTTCACTTTTTCGTCCTTCGCCGTTCGTTCCGTTCCCGTTCCTCCGTCCGGCGCTTTTCGTTCGGTGCGCGTAACTTCGTTCCCACATATTCGTTATAACTCGGTCGACTTCGTCGCTGTCGGCTTCGTTTTTACGTTCGGTTTCAGTTTCGCGAACTTCGTCGTTACCTTTTCGCGCTTCTTCGACTTTCACTTCGTACGCGGGCGCGCGCGACTCGTTCGCTTCTCGTCGCGTCGAATATCGCTCGAACTTCGCGTTCGGGACCGTCGAAATCTTTCGAACTTAACTTCCGTTCGCGGCCCAGCGCGCGCGCGGTTTCGCTGGTCGGTATTATGCGCGCGGAACTTTCGACTTCTAACTATCGGTCGTTTCGTTCGCGGCGTATTCCGCTCGATTCGTCGGCTTCGGGCGTTTATAACATCGAACTTACGATCCGCGCGCCTTCGTTCGAGTCGTTCCGACGTCGCGATCTATCGTTCGAAACTTCGGTACACTCGCGCGTTCGGCTTTCCGTTAACTTCGTAACTTTCGCACTTAACTTCGACCCCCTTCGCGCGTCTTCGTAACTTTCTTCCGATCTAACTTTCGATTAACTATTAACTTCGCGGCGGTTCTTTCGGCCGGTTCCGACTTCCGCTTCGTCGAACTCCTATAACTTCGTCACTCGCCTATAACATTTTCGTCACTTTCGTTCGATCGGGTTACTTCCGCCGCGACTATCGCGTCGATCACGGTTCGGTCGCGCCTTCGCGACTTTAACTCTTAACTTCCGTAAACTTTAATTAACCTGTTCGCGTTCGCGGTCGCGTTCTGCCGTATTCGCTTCGCCGCTTCCGAACTTCGCGTTCGATAACTTCGCTAAAATTTATTCGCTTCGTCGTTACGGGCGTTTCGTACTTCGTTATTCTCGTCGTTCGCTAACTAACTTCGGCTTCGGTCCGACTTTCCAGTCGTTCGTTCGTCGCTACTTCGATCATCGCGACTCCTTCTCGCACTACCGTTTCGGGGTTTTTTTCGCTCGTTTGTTCGCGCGCTCTCTTTCGCGAACTTAACTTCGCTTCGAACATTCCCGTAACCTTTATTCAGTTCGTCGGATTAACTCTCTTCGTTCGGCTCGGTTCGTTCGTCGCGCCTTCGTCGCGCGCATCCGTCGTCGCTGACGTTTTTTTGCTTCGGTCTTTATCTTCGTTCAGAATTTCGCGCTTCGACTTCAGATTGAACTTCGTCTTTACTTCGCGTTCCGCCTCTTCGCGCGGTCGCGCGCGACTTAACTCTTTCGATTCCGTCTAACTCTTCTTCGTTTTCCACATCTACTTCGCCTTCGCGACCTTTGGGGTTCGGGCGCGAACTTTCGTCGCAGCAGTCAATGCTACTTCGCCTCGTCTTCGTCGACTTCCGCAATTCGCCGGTCGCCGCGAGCGCGAGCGCGTTCGGATCGCGTCAACTTTCGATCGTACTATTCGAACTTCGCCAAACTTCAGACTTCGTTCGGCGTAACTTCGCCGGGCCCGCTACTTCCGCGGCCGCCTTTCGCGAGCGCGCCGGGACGGCGGCCGTCTCTCCATCCCTCTCTCTCTTTCTCTCGGCTCATTCCTTTTTCCCTTCTGTCTTTGTTGTTTTTTTTTTTTTTGTGTTTATTGTCTATTGTTTCTTCTTTTTCCTGGTTTTGTTTTTTTTTTTGCCCTCTCTTCTCTCTACTTCTTATTCAGTCTTTGTGTTTCTTGATTTTTCTTCCTTTCTGTGCTTGTTCTTTTGGCTTCTTGTGTTGTTGGTTTGTTTTTTTTGTTGTTGTTTTTCTTGGACTTGGGCTTTTTCTTTCTCGGCTTCACTTGTCCCTTCAAACTTGGGCCGTTTTTTATTTGGGCTTTTCACTCTCGTTTTCCTTTTTTCCTTGTGGGCAGTTTGGGGGCCTTTCTTTTTTTTTTGTTCTTCTTTTTATTGTCTGTTCGGTTCCTTGGCTACTTTCTTCTTTTTCTTTCTTGTGGCTTATTGGGCTTCTTATTATTTTTCGTGGCTTTCTCTTTCTTGTGGCTCTTGTCTTGGCTTTCCTACTTTCTTCTTCCCCTCCTTTTTTTTTTCTTTTTTTGTATTTCTTTTTATCCTGTTTGGGTCGTTTTCTGGCATTTTCCTTCCGGTTTCGGTTTTTCTGGCTTTATTTGCTCCTTACTATCTTTTCTTTCCGGCGGGGGGGGGTTCTTTTTTTTTTTTGGGCTTGTCTTGGGCTTTGGTCTTGGGCCGGGCTTTTCATTTATGTTCTTTTTTATTTTCTCTTGTTCTTTTTTTCGGGTTCTTTGGGTGGGCTTATATCCTCTTATTTATCTTTTTTTTTTCATTTCGGGGGTGGGCTTGGGGGCTATCTTTTTGTCTTTCTTATCTCTTTGGGCTTTTTCTTGATTTCAGGCGGGAGGGGGGCGGAAAAAAAAAAAAGAAACACACGAAGTCAACCCATGCCCAACCCAATGAACAAGCCACCTCACTAATCGAGTATGACTATAATTTTATTAGTTCACCACTCACTCTTAGTTACTCCACTGATACATTTCATATTCTTTAATATATTCCCCATCTGTCCTCAAAACTGCCGCCCACTTTAATCCCCATGAATTCGATCCGATCAATACCCCACCAGCCCAATTTGGTATGGGATATGTGCCCCCCCACGTAGATCCCACGGTTGCACGGCCGACACATGAGTGACTGCGCTAAAAATATGATGCACATCGTAATATATCATATACACACCAATCCCATAGAATTTCATCAGGCCATATTAATCGAAAAATATAATATCGATAAAACGATCGAACGGTAAGTTTATAAAATATAATAGAAAAATACAGGAAAAAAACGTTTAGTATACGGTTAAAATATCGAACGTAATAGAATCTATTACCAAATAAACATAAAACTCGTAACCGTAAATTAAATTACAAACTATATCTATGTCAAAGTTTTTTTCAAATCACTATATATGCCATTTTTATTAATAGTTAATTTTTTAGTTAGATATCAATTCCATATAATGGGATGATATGAATGAGGTATGTAATTAATTTAAATTCAAGAAATCACCCGGTTTATTTAATTAATAATTGTTTTTTTTTTTTTTTTTTTTTTTTTTTTTTTTAGTTTTTTTTTTTTTTTTTTTTTTTTTTTATTTTTTTTTTTTTTTTTTTTTTTTTTTTTTTTTTTTTTTTATTTTTTTTTTTTTTTTGGCCCAACGCTACGATTGAAATTTTTTTTGGAGGGGGGGGGGGAGCTGGGCTGGAGCTGAGGACGGACGATTGAGAGAGGCCGACGCCAACGACGCGACGCGTGAGAACAACGCGATTGCGGTCCGCGCCGCGGACGGGGTTGTGGAGACAGGCGAACGACCGGAAGCGATTGGGGGGGGGTGCGGCGGGACAACGCGACGCGGCGGGAAGGGGGGGGGGAGCGGGGGGGGGCGGACGGCGGGCTGTGCGGGAGCGGGGAACGGAAGTGCCCGCGGCGGGTGAGGGGGGCGCGGGTGAAACACCGGGCGGAAGGGCGGACGACGGGTGGGATACCGGAAAACGGGGGTCGCTTTGTATTTTACTTTGGATTTTTTTGGTTTTACAATTATCCGACAATGTTACAATATTTAATCCAACACCTTAAACCTCATAATAACTTTACTTAATTAACATAAATCTACAACCCCCAAACACACCCCCCATGTAAATCCCTACGGTGTCCTATATAATCCCGTTACATCCCAATAGCGTGTCAGGTCCACAACAGAGCTTTCGGGAGCTCGGTCAAAAAAAAACCCACGAAGCAAAAACAACAAAAAACAAAACAAGGACGGCGAAATGACATAATCGACTAAATTAATCTGATTCTAAATTTATAAATTTCCTGGTGACCAGCCCGGAATACAGGGCGGGGGGACTTTTCCCCCTATTTTTTTTTTTCATTTTTGTTTTCTCCTTTTTTTTATCTCTTTTCCCCTCTCTCATCCTTTCCCCCTTTGTCTCTCTCCCCCCTTTTCTTTCCCCTCTCTTCCCTTTTTTTTTCCTTCTCCTTTTTTTCCTCCTTTTCTCTCCTTCCCTTTTTCTTTTTCTTCTTCCCTTCCCTTCCCTCCCCCCCTTTCTTTCTCGCCCCCTTCTTTTTCTTTTTCCCCTCCTCCTACTCTTCCTTCTCCCCCCTCCTTTACCCACTTCTTCTCCTTCTTCTTTTTTTTTTTCTTCTTCTTTCTTCTTCTTTTTTTTTTCCTTTTTTTTTCTTCTCTTCTTCTTTCTCCTTTTCCCTCTCTTTTTTTTCCTTTCTCTTCTTATTCCCTTCTTTTTTCTCCCCTCCTCTCCTTTTCTTCCTCTTCCTTTTCCTTTTCTTCTTCTTTTTCCTTCTTCTCCTCTTCCTTCTCTCTTTTTTTCTTTCTTCTTCTTTCTTTTTTTCTTCTTTTTTTCTTTTCTTCTTTTTCTTTTCTTCTTTTTTCTTCTTCTTCTTTTTCTTCTTTTCTTTTCTTTTTCTTTTCTTCTTTCTTTTTCTTTTTTCTTCTTCTTTTTTTTCTTCTTTTTTCTTTCTTCTTCTTTCTTTTCTTCTTCTTTTTTCTTTTTCTTCTTCTTTTTTTCTTCTTTCTTCTTTTTTTTCTTTTTTCTTTTTTTTCTTTTCTTTTTTTTCTTCTTCTTTTTCTTCTTTTTCTTTTCTTCTTTTTCTTTTCTTCTTTTCTTCTTTTCTTTCTTTTCTTTTCTTCTTTTTCTTTTTTTCTTTTTTTTTCTTTTTCTTCTTCTTTTTCTTTTTTCTTTTCTTTCTTCTTTTCTTTTTCTTTTTCTTCTTTTCTTCTTTTTCTTTTTTTCTTCTTTTTTCTTCTTCTTTTTTCTTTTCTTTTTCTTCTTCTTTTTTCTTTCTTTCTTTTTCTTTTTCTTTTCTTTTTCTTTTTCTTTTCTTTTTCTTCTTTTCTTCTTTTTTCTTCTTTTTTCTTTTTTTCTTCTTCTTTTCTTCTTTCTTTTCTTCTTTTTTTTCTTCTTTTCTTCTTTTCTTTTTCTTCTTCTTTTTTCTTCTTCTTCTTTTTCTTTTTTTCTTCTTTTCTTTTCTTCTTCTTCTTTCTTTTCTTTTTTCTTCTTTTTTCTTCTTTTCTTTTTCTTCTTCTTTTTTTCTTTTCTTCTTCTTCTTTCTTTTTCTTTTTTTTTCTTTTCTTCTTTTCTTTTTCTTCTTCTTCTTTTTTTCTTCTTTTCTTTTCTTCTTTTTTTCTTCTTTTTTTTCTTCTTTTCTTTTCTTTTTTCTTTTCTTCTTCTTTTTTTTCTTTTCTTCTTTTTTCTTTTCTTCTTTCTTCTTTTTCTTCTTTTTCTTTTTTTCTTCTTCTTTTCTTCTTTCTTCTTTCTTCTTCTTTTCTTTCTTTTCTTCTTTTTTTTTCTTCTTTTTCTTCTTTTTCTTTTTCTTTTTCTTTTTCTTTTCTTCTTCTTTTTTTTTCTTTTTTTTTCTTTTTTTTCTTCTTTTTTCTTTTCTTCTTTTTTTCTTTTCTTTTCTTTTTTTTTCTTCTTTTTTCTTCTTCTTCTTTTTTTTTCTTTTTTCTTCTTTTTTTCTTCTTTTCTTTTTCTTCTTCTTTTCTTTTTTTCTTTTTTCTTTCTTTTTTCTTTTTCTTCTTTTTTCTTCTTCTTTTTTTCTTCTTCTTTTTCTTTTCTTTTTTCTTTTTTTCTTCTCTTCTTTTCTTTTTCTTCTTTTTTCTTCTTCTTTTTTTTCTTCTTTTCTTCTTCTTTTTTTCTTCTTTTCTTTTTTTCTTTTTTTCTTTTCTTCTCTTTTTTTCTTTTTCTTCTTTTTCTTCTTTTTCTTTTCTTTTTTCTTCTTCTTTTTTTTCTTTTTCTTTTCTTCTTCTTTTCTTTTTTTCTTCTTCTTTTTTTTTCTTTTTCTTTTCTTTTCTTTTCTTTTTTCTTTTCTTTTTTTTTCTTCTTTTTCTTTTTCTTCTTTTTTTCTTCTTCTTTTTTCTTCTTCTTTTTTCTTCTTTTTTCTTTTTCTTTTTTCTTCTTCTTTTTTCTTTTCTTTTTCTTTTTTCTTCTTTTTTTCTTCTTCTTTTCTTTTTTCTTTTCTTTTCTTTTTTTTTCTTCTTTTCTTCTTTTTTTTCTTTTTTCTTTTTCTTTTCTTTTTCTTCTTTTTCTTTTTTTCTTTTTTTTTCTTTTTTCTTCTTTTTCTTTTTCTTTTTCTTTTTTTCTTCTTTTTTTTTCTTTTTTTTT